>PVLD010012377.1:0-60730 GCA_004027595.1 Dinomys branickii | reverse complement strand
CTTCTCTTTGGGAGAATGTCTCTTAAGCTGTCTGCTGAAATTTCCGCTTCTACTCCCTACCCCAAGACCTGGCCGGGGCGAATAAACAGCTCACCACCCCAGGATTCTTGCAGATAGGCCACTCAGGTGTTCCTCCCTGGGTGGAGCTCCTTCCTCCCTCACAAAACCCGGTGGGGCGCCTAACTAGGTCTTCCCACCCAGGAGATCCCGCAGTCCTTAAAGCTGCTTTGATGTCTCTCCCTGGGCTGAGCTTCTTCCCGATTCAGGAAAAACCAGTTAGAGCGTGCACTTAACTCACCCTGTGATCGTGCAGACAGGAGTGCCGTTCAGGTGTTTTTCCCTGGATGGAGCTTTTCCCCGACTCAGAAATCCCGCCGGCCGGTCGCTGTTGCTCCAGTTCACGCAGCGTTGGCTGCGGGGGTGGGGTTCTGAGCAGGATCCAGGAGCGCTGTCCAGTTTGGCGCAGTTTGTCCAAGTAGCGCGTTCTCTGTTGGGTTCAGGAGCTGAAGCCGTTCTTCCCTCCGCACTTGCTCTCTCAGCTGGTCGTCTTCTTCCCGGAAGTCCTCATTTCTGTCTTCATATTGTTATATTTCATTGTTTGGGTGGTAATCCTCTGGGAGGTTCTCTCTCTGCTGCCTACCCAGTCGCCATCTTCCCAGAAGTCCTTGACATCTAATTTATGAGCTTATTCTATGCATCTGCACTGGACTGTTAACCCCACGAGGGCCAAGCCCAAGCCTTTTCATTCAAGAATTTATTTGTTTATTTGGTACCAGCAATTGAACTCAGGGCCTCATGGTTGCCAGGCAGGTGCTGTACCACTGAGCTATATCCCCAACTCATTCAAGACTTTATAACCAACTTCCTGGACCTAGCCTGAGTTTATTAGGGCTGCCCAGTACACAGAGTACCACAGACTACTGCAGACTTGGGGACTTACTCAACAGAAATCCACTCTGTCACAATTCTGGAGGCTGGAAGTCTGAGACGAGGCGGTGGCAGGGCTGATGTTGCCTGTGGCCACTCTCCTTGACCTGTGGAGGACCACCTTCTCTCTATGTCTTCCTACGTTCTTCCTTCTGTGCATGTCTATGTCCTAATTATCTTTCTCTTATGAGGACACCAGCCATGTTGGATTAGGGCCAGCCTGAATTGCTTGATTTCCTTCAATTATCTTTTTGCAAGGCCCTATGTCCAAATATCGTCACACTCTGAGGTTCTATGGTTATATATTAAGTCCTGGGGGGACACGGTTCAGCCTACAGCACACACATAAGGCATTCAACGAATGTCTGCTGATTGAGAAAAATGAATGAGTGACAGAACATGGGAACAGTGGCAGGCATGCTCTTGGAAGCACAGGCAAACATGCTCTGGGACATGCTATAGGAAGTTGCTCCCTTTCTCCTGTCCTTTGCCCACTACCCCTTCCCAAAGACCTAGACACCTGAGTCTGTCAACTCTGAGCCCAACCCAACCAATCCACTGAGCCCCTTGCTGCACGCTCAGATGTGAACCTCCATCCCACAAGAGACTGGCCATCTCCAGGAAGCCCATCTTCTTTATCCTCAGAGGAACTTCACTCGGGGGTGTGGCTGCACAGTACACAGGGGGCTCTGAATCATTTCCACGGTGATGACCACACTGTCACAGGGCAGAACCAGATCAGTAGAGCATGACCATCTGCTCCCCCTGTGCCTCTGCTGTGAATCATAGAGGTCATCACCTATGGGCATCTATAGTCTTCTGTGTCCTTGCAAAAAAAAATCTCTCATGTTCCTCTCACTGGTGGACTTTAACCAGGGTGTTTATTGTGAACTTGTATTGCCACCCAGGTGGCTTTGGCTCCCTGTGTCCTGACCCTCTGCCTGTTGCTTTCTGTCAGGTATCAGGTTTGGAGCCCCAGCCGGTAGCCAACAGCATTCTCTGCCTGCGTGACAAGAGATGGGAAGAGGTCAGAGGTGTCCTCACTTCTGTTTTCAGACCTGAAAAGCTGAATGAGGTAAGACACAGGAAATGCAGACTCTTCCTGTTGGGAACAGGCTTCTGTCTCCAAGCCGTGATGGACAGCCAGTCCACCCCTATCACTTGCCCAGTGGCACATCAAAATGCCCCGTTTCCTGGGCCCTCCACTTCTCTATTATGCAAAAGTGTGGGATATGGCACTGAGTGCCTGCCACATCTCCAGCCTCCCCATCCCCAGTTGCCATCAATCAGTTGTGAGTTAACAGCACTAACGGCACTCCAGCTCTGTCCCTAAACACTGCTCAGGGCACTTTAGGGCCCCAGGAGAACACTGGAACAGGCTTCTCATAGTTCCATGCATAATGGATCCTGTGGAGAACCTGTTAAAATGCAGATTCTGACTCAGGAGATCTGGGGTAGGGCCTGAGCACACACTTCAGACAACCTCCCTGGAGTTGAGGTAGTTCCTAAACAGTGACACACACTTTACATAGCAAGGAAATGGAGGGTGGCTTGAAACAAAGGTGAGCTCTGAATCCAGTCTTAGATAGGGAAGTAGGAAAGGGATGTTTCCGGGAGAACTCGAGGTGGACCTTCTGGCCCAAGATAACCCTTAAGACTAAGTCAGAGGGACAAAGAGCTTCCACAAGATACCAGCAGCTCTTTAAGGCCTAGCTTTCTCGTTTCCTAACCCAAAAGACCACTTGCTCCTAGCTGTGCATCTAAAAGTAGGCATTTGTACTGTCTTCCAATTTCTGATAGGTTCCTCTCCCTCAGGGGCTGATCTGGCTTTAATATCTGTAGTTCTGAATTCTGTAATAACTCAGGAGTGAGGACTTGGGCCCTTGTGACATGGAGTGGTTAAACAGTGTATTAGTCAGCTTTCCTGTTGCTGGGACAAAATACTCAACATCCACAACTTAAGAAGAGAAGTCTGATTTAGTTCATGGATTCAGGGGGTTCAGTTCATGGCTGGCTGACTCCAAAGCAGTAATATCATGGCAGAAGGGCATGGTGAAGCAAAACATTGGTTCATGGCTGCCAGAAAATCAAGCAGAGGAGCAGTGCCAGAAAGGAAGGGGTGAAGGGCCAGATATTCTACCCAAAGCCATGCCTCCATAACCTACCCAGACACACCCAGGAAATATGCTCTACCAATCCTTTGGGTGGCTCCCATGCTAATCAAGTTGACACAATCAAGTTTAACCATCACATCGCACACCTTGTGAACTTGATCTCCAAACATACCTCCTCATACCATATTTAATCCCCAAATAAACACAAGGCATAACCTAGCATAACTATCTTGTGTTCAAACAAAAATGCAATGCTCTCTCCCTCACAGTCTCAAAAGTTCCAGTATTTTTCACAAGTCCGAATCAATCTCTCACCAGCCATGGTGGAATATGCCTTTAATCCCAGCATTCAGGGGAAGCTGAGGCAGGAAGATACCTGCTATGACTTCCTGGTCATAGACCATATCGCCTTTCTTTGGGCTGGATCTGCTCATGGCCTGTAGCTTTCCTTGGCAGACATTTCATGTTCCTGGCATCTTTAACTTCCTAGGGTCTCCACTGTACCCTTAGCTTAATCCCACAGTTTCACACATTGCTCTCTCAGGGGTTCCTTGCCTCATCTCCAGCCTTCCTTTGAAATCGGGGTGAAAATCTCCCTGAACCCTCAACTTATGCATTTTGTAAACTGGTAAAACCAGCAACAGATGAATGATGCCATGGTCTCTGGTCTGCTGGAGCAAGATTCAGACCACCTTGGACCATGGCTGCAGAGGCCTCTCAGTGCCTGGATGGCTGACCACTATGAAAGGGTTCCTGGGGAGCCAATTTCCTAGGCCCTTTTAAAGCAGAGGTTCCACAGACTCTCTTTTCAAATGAAAAGTTTACATCTTTGCACCCTTAAACCTGCAATGGGCAGGGTTTTGCTAATTTCTGAGAAGCCCTCAAGGCATTTTTTTTTTCTTCTCATCCCTAAACAAAGTAAGTTGTTTTCTTTTTAATGCTGCTAATCTCTTCAGCAACCACATCTACTTTGGCCTCAACTTTACACATAGTTCTTTCTGGGCCAAGATTTAAGATTTTCAAATGTTTCTGCTCTGCTTTTTGCCTCCAATTGTCACTATAAGTCTGACTAAAAGCAGCTAACAGTACCCATGGCACAGTCTGAATGTTGGGCTGCCTTTGAATTTCCTCCAGAAGATTAATGAATTCACCACACTTAATCTCAGTCTCCAGAAGATATGGACAAAACATAGACACATTTTTTTTGCAAAAGTGTAACACACATCACCTCTGGTCCGATGGCCAATGAAGTCTTTGTTCAGGAGTGAAACGTCATCAGCCTCACTTTTACTGTGTGATTCCTATCGGCACGCTGGTCCTCTGAACTCTGACTGGAATCACTTAGCAATCTCAGCATGTAGTGTTCTAAGGCTTCTCCAGCATTTTTTCTTTTGAGGCAGGATATTGCTATCTATTCCAGGCTGGCCTTGAACTCACTATGTAGCCCAGGCTAGCCTTGATCTTTCAGCAATCCTCTTGCCTCAGCCTCCCAAGTGCTAGAATTACTGGATTTTTCCATCTTTAACTGGCATCTTTGGATTTCTTGGATTTCTCCATCTTTTTTCTCCAAACTTTTCCAAACACCTCCTGTAAACTAGTTCCAAAACTTCTAAATGCAATGGTCATGGTTAATCCCATGATACCCATTTTTTTTCTATTAGTCAGTTTTCCTGCTGAGACACAACACTCAACACCCACCACGATTTTGATTTGCATTTCCCAAAGTAGGCTTTCTTTTCATTTTGTTACGCTACCTCACACTCACTCAGCTGAGTGTGCCTGACACACTCTAAGGACTTCATACACATTGCTCACCACATCCCTACAAAATAGTGTTATTTTATACAGGAGGAAACTGGAGCACCAAGAGAGTGGGTAGAGTGCTCCAGCCTGCGAATAGGAGAGCAGGGCTACGCCCCAGCCCCAAAATTCTCTTCACATCTCTTCTCTGACCTCCCAGGGGTTTTCAGATAGCACTCCGATGCCCCCTAGGGCTGTCCCTGGACTGTCTGCAGGGCGAGGGAAGAGGAAGTGGAGCAGAGAGGCCTCTTTGCAAAGCAAAAGGCTCAAAAGCTGTGTTCTCTAGTTTCTGTCTCGGTCTGGAACCAGTTGAGGTATGGAAACAGGCTTCAGGTAGCAGAAAAACAATGTTCTCCTTTTTTCTTTACCTTAAGCCCTGTAAGAAATGGAGCTGCCTTTGAATCTCCCCGAGGATTAATTAACTCACGTTTGCATCCGGTGGGCTTGCTAATCCTTCAGCTGAGTGAAACAGCTGTAGAATCCACCTGAAAGAGGGTGACCCCATCAGGGCAGGCCCTCCGCCTACGCGTGCTCAGACCCCCCTTTCCAGCCTTGACCTGATGTGGGTGAGCAGGAGCAGGAGACCGCTGTCTGTGGCCACAGGCACCCACCAGAGACCACTGCTTGGAAAACCACTGCTACTTGGGTTGCACACCTAGAAGTTTAGATTACATTGGTTTGTTTTAAGGGGCAGCCTGGGTCTGAGGGATTGGGAAAGCTCCCGGGTGGTTCTGATATAAACCCAGCACTGAGAACTGCACAAGGGAAGCTCCCCACAGGAAATGCCAAGAGGGGACATATCCTGCCTCCCCTGTGGCAATGGGTCCTCCTCCATATTTATCTGTCATCTACTGAGGTTTCATGAAAGAATGAATTTGCTGCAAGGAAGGGAGGGCCTCCCTTAAAAAATGGTAAGCCACCATTTAAACCACATGGAAAAACTATGCAAAATATAAAATGCTTAGATAACCAAGGGAGTGGGGGAGGAGAGAAGGGTGGTAAAGCCAGGCCGACAGCACTCGCTCAAAAGCGCGGCTTCCCAGCCCTTCGCTTGAGTGTAAGCAATGACTGCGCAGAACTCCAGATGTAGAAGAGCATCATTATGGATAAAGAGAAACAAAACTAAGGGAGGAAAGTTTCCTAAGTCTTGAGCTATGGTTCTTTGCTGAAAGCAATTTGATTAATTAGGGTCTGGATTTCTTTAGCACCTTACAGGGCAGACTCCAGAAAGTGACATAGTGGCACTTCCAAACCAAATCCAATATCCCAGCTCCTGGGCTCTAAGGATCTCCTTCTGCTTTGGACCTCAGACTCTGAGTATATGAATCATTTCAGAAAAAAAATAAAATAAAAGCTTCTGCAGAGTGTTCACAGCACTAAGATAGATTGTCTTAGTTACTTTCTCATTGCTGGAATGAAATATTTGACACCCACAAGTTAAAGGAGAAAAGGATTATTTTAGCTCATGGTTTGTAGTTGACTGGCTCCCAGGCAGGGGGCAGGGCAAAAGAGAAACAGTCCATAGCATGGCAGGAAGGCAGCAGGAAGCAGCAGCCTTCCTTCCCTCTTTCCCTTTTTTATTCCATCCAGGCTGCAAGTCTGCTGTGGTGCCATGCACACCCAGGGTGAGCCTTCCATTTTCCACACCCAGAACTATGCTAAACCAGTTAGTGGAGCAATCCACGTATCACACCCGTGATCCAGTATCACACCCCCGAGATCCAGCCACCTCCCCAAAGCCCCACCTATGAGTGCATAAGGCTTTGGGGGACAGCTAGATACAAGCCACAACATGGAGAGGAGAGAGGGAGAGGGAGAAGGAAGGAAAGGAGAGAAGAGAGACGAGAGAGAAGAATGAGTAGAGAGGAGAGATGTACAAGTTGGTCTGCACATTGTGGGTTACCGTTAAACCAAGAAGAGAGACATACAGTATTAAGAGATTTCATGGACAGGAATTTTCTAGGTGTTGCTTCATTATTTCACATACACTACCAGTGAACTTGAAACTTGACTGAAAATCATTTTTCTATCCCAAATAGTTCAGTTCAGTTTCCCAAGTTTCCATTTGAAAGGATCCCACTCAGAAGGCAGGAGAAGTCACCTTCTCCCCCAACTCTGTAGAGTTTAGTCTTGGAGATATCAAGCTTCTGAAACCCCATCTCAGCAGAGGCGTGGGGAAGAAATTTGCTGTGAGGACAGAAAGATGGCCGTCCACAGGACATGAGGAGGCCACCCACAGTATGCGGAGCATAAGAGGAGTATTCTAGGGAGAACCATATTTAAGGGAAGAGCAGAGGGGAAACCTATGAAGAAAATTTTAGGAAAAGCAGCCCAAACTGGAAACCAGGAAAATGTGGAAGGAGCAAGTGTTTCGAGGAAGAAGGAGCTGTCTAAGGTGTTAAATGCTACTTAAATAAAAAGAAACCCAAGGACAAAAATACGTACAACACAGATAATGTTTATGAAATGCTAAACAAATATTACCATGCTTCATGATCCATAGATCATGTGCCTGGAGGTCTCCCTCACTCACCACATTGCTGGGATCCATAGCTTCTGAGCAGGCAGGACATGCCTTCCTAAATAAGGGTCTGTTGCTCAATTTTCAGCTTTGCGCACAGGCTTTCTTGAACCACAGGAAGACCATGGGCATGGACAGCCTGGTCAGAAGAGAGGCCACGTAATCCCAAAGGCAGTTTCCATCTGCATAGAAAGAGCAAGGCTTGGGGCTCTGAGTGTGGGGCTCTGAGCGTCGAGCTCATGTCAAGCCAAGGTGCAGACAGGATACAGAATGTGACCGGAAGTGGGGTCTAGTCCGTGGAAGATGGGTAGAGGCAGACAAAAGGGAGGGCAGGCTGCTTGACAGGAGTGTCTTGACAATTTCTTCCTCAAGAGAGGTGACCGGCTGGTTCCTGGATGTTTCCCAGGGCTTTAGCCTGCAGCTGCCTTTTGTCTCTAGGTCACTTGCTCTTACTAGATCAGAATGACCTTGGTAAAATCTATAATCCCAGCCACCCTAACCCCTACAGAATTAACATGTCTAAGATTTACAAGTGTAGGTTTTACCAGGGCTTTGTATGATCCTGCTGCGAGCCAGCGTGGAACACCCCTGGGGTGTAAATGTTCTGCTTGGTACCCCCGTCACCATCTCATAGCTGCTGCTTCCCTGAGCCCAAAGGACCCGGCCCCAAATACCCGTACCCCACCTCTGTTTTATCTTTCTCTGTAGCACTAACCTTCCATTTAGTTTACTTATTTATTGTGCTTGCTGTATGTTTTATCCTGCTAAATATATGTTCCAGGGGACAAGTTTGTCTTTTATGTTGCCAGTAAATGTCCATATTAGGTACGTTGTAGGTGCTCAGTAATGGCCGCTAAATGGATGGATGAAGAAACAAAGAACCAAGATTTCTGCTTATTCTAACCAACAACATGTGATAAGACTACATCAAAAATAAACAAAGGGAAATAATTTTATCAGTGAAACATTAAATACGAGGATGGGGCAGATATTTGGCTTTCTCTTTATACAGTCATAAAAAAAAAAACCCATAAAAAATAGGGGGAAAAACAGGTTATAAAGACACAAAGTCACAGGGAGCCAAGAGACGGCTCGGTAATGCTGGGCCCCAGGCAGTCCGGTGGGGGTCTGAGTCAGCATCCTGGAAACCCCTGTGAAGTATCAGGATCTCTAGTCTTTTCTGAATTTGTAAGTAGCTCTAGAACTTTGGTCATCAAGCTTCAGTTTATCCTCAAAATAAAGCTTCATTTTCCCTTGGAATTCTGAGGCTTCTTCCTTTAGAACCTGGGCAATGTCCTTCCCTACCTGCGTCTGTAGGTGCCTTTATAACAAAAGCTCTGGGCGGCATCATCTTTATTTATGTGGATATGAGGTTGCCACCCTCAACAATGCTTCAAGTTACTTTAAAATCATCTTCATATCATGCAGCCATATTTTTACTTAGGATTCCATTGGTTTCAGGCTCAGTCTTGCCAGGGATAATATGCAGAGATACAGAACAGTGCAAATGGGATTGCTGGCCCAGTGCAGGAAGAGACCATCACAGCCACAGTCTGGTGACACACACGTCACTGTGACTTAGAATGAAAGGACTGCTGAGCATGGCTGGGAAAGCAACCTCTTTTCTTTTCTTTTCTTTTCTTTTCTTTTCTTTTCTGCTTTTCTTTTCTTTTCTTTGGTTAGGGAAAATTCTGCCTGGTAAGTGTGCCAGAACTTCTACTCCACCTCCCAAAGGATTAATGCTTTTTTAAAAAGAGCAACTGGGAGATTTATTTAGATTTTTACAGTCCTTTGCTAGACTGTTTGCCAAAGACCATGAGTAAATAATTCTGGGATTATGTAAAATTTTAATATAGATCGGGAAGTAAATAGATTTATTTTTACAAAACAAAATTGGGGCTACATTAGTACTTCTCAGTGGGAAAATAATGGGATCCTTTGGGGACCCACGGTAGTGCTTGTTTCACTTTTAAATTTTGTAACTCATCTAAAACAGGAAGAACACCATGTAATCTACACATTGGTGTACTCCTCTAAACTCTTCTGATTTGAAAAACCTTAAGTCCGGAGGAATAACTTTCAGAGAGTCTCCTAAAATGGTGGCAGTTGTCACAAAGTGGCAGGTAACCTTTGGTGCAGTCAGAAGTCAAGGTTATGTACTGAGCAGAAAAGCACAATAGTATGTGGTATGAGGAAGAGGTAGGAGCTGTAAATCACTATGGCTGTGGTGTGGATTTTGAATGTCTCCTCAAAGCCAAGCCCATGCATTTAAGGATTGGTTCCCCAGAGAGGCACTACCAGGTGGTGATGGGGAGCCCAGTGTGAGGCCTTCAGGGCATTGGGGGCAACTTGAGAGGGTTTGTGGGATCTCAGCCCCTTCTTCCACTCTTTTACTTCCCAGCCACGCAGTGAGTGGTTTACTCTGCCACACACTCCTGGCATGATTATTGACTGACTCCATGCCCAAAGCACTGAGACCTCCAAAAGTAGAAACAGAATAAACCTTTTCTCATTAGAAGTTGACTACCTCAAGTATTTTATTATAGTAATGGGAAGCCAACTAAGACAACTACCAAGAAAAAGGATGTCAAGTAGTTGAGAATGAAAGGCTCTATGGTCAAATAATTTGATGAAATGCTGTGAACCATCTTCTTTGAGATTCACCATAGCTGGGGGGATAACTCAGTAGGAGAATGATTGTCTAGTGTGTGTGAAGCCCTAATTATAACTCCTTGTGGTGTGGGAGAGGGAGAGAGAGGGAAGACTGGTTTAGAGATCGATGCACTAAAGTATATTAAGGGCTTAGTAAAGCAATCTGTTTGATTTTGTTTATTATGGGCTCAATCAACTGAAGTTTCAAACAGGTGAAAATATATGGGTAGTGAACTTCACAGTTGATTACTGACAGAAAGGAGGCTATTGGGCCATTGCAGGCCACTTCCACAGCACATCACATTTTCTGATACCCGTAGCTCAGAATCTAAGGCCAAGCCCAATACTGCCAGGCCATGGATCCAACCTACTATTATAGCTAGCTGTGTGTTATGCAACAAAATACCTAAAGTGGCTAACTTATAAAGAGAAATGTAGCTCAAAGTTTTTATGTAGCTCAAAGTTTTGTAGGTTCAAAGTCCAAGTTTGGATAGCACTGTTGGTTTGGACTCCAGTGGAGGTGGCAGATGGTGGTACATGATAGCAGAGTTCATGTAAAAGCAAATGTCACATCTCAAACTGGAGTGGGGAGGAGGAAGAAGAAGAGAAGGAGAAAGAAGCAGAAGGAGGAGAAAGAGAAGGAGAAAGAGAAAGAAAGAGAGATAAAGAGAGAAAGAAAGAAAGAAATAAAGGCCTTTGAGGGCATGCCCCAATGACCTAAGGTCCTCCCACTAGGCCCTACCCCATCAAGGTCCACAGCCCTGCTCAACACAGCCACCCTGAAGACGAAGTCTTTATAAAGGGGCCTTTGAGGACACTCAATATCCAACAGAACCCAGTAGAAACGGGTGGCCATTTACTAATGCACCCAAATAACCAAGGATGGTGGTGACCCTCTGAGTAGACAGAAGAGACCTGGCAACTTTCTACTTGAGAACCTGTAGATGTCCATGTCAGTCAAGAACGAAGGAGCCAATCACATCATGATGCTCAGGGACCTGGTTTTTACATCGGACAAACAGGAGAGGCTGGCATCTTGCACAACTCTAAGAATCCGGCTCTCTGCCTAATTTTTCACTTTCACCCAGATGTTTCCTGTCAGGGAGGCACAGCCAATAACATATGACTCTCAGAGGCAGAGGCAGATGTGGCCATTATTCCCCGTAGGCCTTTCCTGCCTTAGAGAAGACATATTGCTCAGGAATGACTAGTTTTTAAAAATTTAAGTTGATATAGCCAGCTTATGAGTAAATGCATAGCAACAACCATTTCAGTGCAAAAGTCCTTGCAGAATTACAGTCATCCTCACAGTTTTGTTTGGTCTTTAAATTCTTCCTGTAAACTCTTCAGACAGTCACATACCAGGGCTTCTAAGGCAGAACACGGTTTTCTAATAATGTTAGGAGCAAACAGCTTTCTCTAGGCGGCATCAGCCTCCAGCAGTCTATTTTTAATATTTGCTTTTATTTCTTAATCCTTCTGAACAATAAAAATGAAAGTCATTATAACCAAGTGTGGCTGTGGTAATAAATACTTCAGAGTCTAAAAATACATTGTCCCTGCCTGACCAGTTGCCCATTTTCCAGAATGTCTGGGTATTTATCTAGCAGCAAGAGACCATTATCCTGCAACACGGCTGGATTCCACTGACACCTAATCTCCTAATTAAAATCAGTATAATGATGGACTGTTTAAATTCTTGTTAAAACCTTGCTTTTCCATTTGCATTTAAAAGAAAACACACTCCTCATCGTGGGTACCTCATCCTGGGTTATAATTTGGCTTTCCTTTGCCAGAATCATAATGTCACTCTGCCTTGCTGCTGGTTAAATCTAAAAGAGCATCTAAATGGGCCTCACAGCTTGGCGGTTGCTAGGCAACACCACCGGCCTCCTCCTCCTCAGGGTGGGTTCTAATTGGTCACAACTCTTGACAGGAGTCACTGACTTATTAAAAATGACACTTGATTATTCACTAGGTGGCTAGAGCTGATACTTATCAACAGGAAATTTTGCATAAAAATGAGTCACGGGTGTTTTTAATGTCTGGGTGGCTTTTAGCATGTGGAAGAAGAAAGTGAGAAGTTTCGTTATCTAGAAGTAATTGTTCATTTGTTAGTCTCCAGTTTGGAGCACTTTAAGGTACTTGTTTTGCCATTATTTTTCCCCAATGAATACTAGGTTTAAATACCTTCCCCCACCCTCATTAGCTCATCCTTATTTATTTAGAAAAATCCCCCCTCTGACATCAACTCCAAAGCAACACTGCCCACAGGCCTACTGTGTCAGTCCACATTCCATCACTACCACAAATACTGTGCTACTCCACTTGTAAACAGAAAAGGGCTTATTTTGGCTCACAGTCTAGAGGTTTCAGCCCATAATCCATTGGACACATTGCTTTTAGACCCCTGCTTGGAGTGGGGGTTGGGGGATAGTACATCCTTGTGGGAGTCCATGGCAAAGCAAAACCACTCACTTCAGGGCTAGGAAGTGAGAGATAGGAAGAAGAAGGGGCCAGAGACCCATAATCCCCTTGAAGGCCACACCCTCAATAACCTAAAGACCTCCCCGTAGGCTCCTTCTCTTAAAGGTTCCACTACCTCCCAAAAGCACCATGGACTGGGGCCCAAGCCTTTAATAAATGGGCCTTGGAAGGCATTTCAGACACAAGCAATAGCACCAAAGAGGAAAAAATGTTAAGTTCATATATTTGCAAACATTTCTCGTTGGCACCTTTACAGAGCTTGTAATATCAAAGGGAGAAAAAGGTGCATAAATTACTACATATGGCCAAGCAGTAGAAGGTGATGGCAGAGCTCATGCTGTGTTTTGAGGATCAGAAATCACTTGGGTGGGAGCAGGGAGTACCCTGGCACTGAGCCCTGAAGATGTTGCTGGCTTTTGAGAGAGAGTTTGCTGCAGGTGGATGAGCTGCAGGAACAAAGGCATCTGGACAGAACAGCACAGGGTGCGATCAGGGAACAGGGGAGAATGAACAGGCTGGAACACAGTGTGATAGAAGGCATCAGTGAGAGAGAAGAGGGGGACAGTAGGCGGAGACATGTGCAGCCAGCCACTCTGTGCCGGGGGGAGTGTTTGGTGTGTGCCGCTGGAGAGCCAGGAGCTGTTACATACTTGGAAGTTGGGAAGCAATCTGCTTAGAACTCTCCTGCAGGAGAAAGGATTCCACTTTAGCTGTTTAATTTCCAAGGTGGCAGACTGTCCCCAGACCCATGGGGCAAATCCTTCTAGGGCAGACAAGGGGAGATGCAAATTGTACCTCTGCAGTCTCCTCTCTGCACTAGCCCCAAGGGGGCCAGGCTCCCAAGGGCCGTGTTTGGCACCAGGGTGGCGGTCTCTACTCTGGCTCCTTTCTGAGTCCCTCTTCGTGCGTGGGTAAGCAACTCACTCAGGCCGCACAAGAGACCCTCTCCTCCCTCCCTGCTGCATCGGGAAAATGCTTTCCCTGGCACTCAGACTCCGTTCTTCCAACCTCTGGAGCCTCCAAAAGCTTAAAATTGGTGATTTTTTTTTTTACATGTACGTAAAACATCTTAATCCTTCCCTCTTCCTTCCCTTCCCCCTTCCTTTTCTGCCAGCATCAGATTTATTTATGTATCTTATAAATCCATAGAAAGTTAATTATTGGGCTGGGGATATAGCTCAGTGGCATAAGCACCTGCCTGGCAAGTGCAAGGTCCTGAGTTTGATTCCCGGTACCAAACAAAAAAAAGTCAATTATCATACATACAGATTAATAGGTGAATTTTTTTTCTTTCTCAAGTTCCTAGTGTCAGATCTGCCTAGAGTGAAATTATAACCTAGAAGTGAATGAATTTGAGGGCAAAGGTATTGAGGGCTCTGGTTTTGCTTGGAAAGCAACAAGTGAGGAACCATACAGTCTAATTCTCACTTTCACAAAATTATCTGAGCACAAAAATAATCAGGTTGTGCCTTTTAGGTGGGTGTTCATATGACTGACATCAGTGCAGCAGGAGGATGACAAAAATTCCTGAAGGGGTGAAATTAGGTGTTTTTTGCATGGCCCCAAGCTAATGTCTCAACCTGATGTTTAGTGGCCACCTTGGAATCCTAGGCTATCTGTGGAGAGATGTTACAACTCACTGCAACTAGATCCTGGTACGGGTGAGGGCTCAAGCTCAGAGAGATCCCAGCGTCGTGCTCATGTAAGAGGTAGGACCCACTGGGACCCCAGGTGTTTCATTCAGAGCCAGTTTTCAGCAGGCTACACTGTGCCACACTAAGACAGAAAGAGCATCTCTACCCACTGATGCCTTCGGTGCCTTCCGTGTCAATGCTCAGGGAACGTGTGGCCAATCCATCATCAGAGCACTTCCAGACACCCAACTGAATGAAGAGCACCGTGCTCATTCCTGAAATAACAAATACTAAAAAACTGTAACAGTGGATGATAACACACAAGAGTCACCACAAGAAAGTGACATCAATTATGTGCAGTATTAGTATTCTATTTCCATTTAACAAGATTTCTCAAAGCCTAGCAGCTTGAAACAGCAAAGCTCTATTAGCTCATAGTTTCTGCAGCCCTGGAGTCTTTCCTGGCTCAGCTGCTGCCCCTGCATGGGTCTTTTGGTGTACTGGTCAAGTTGCCAGCCCTGCCTGCAGTCTCATCTGAAGGTTCAACTGGGGACAATCAGCCTCCAAGATGATGCATGTGGGTATTGGAGGATTGGGTACTTGCTGGGCTGTGGAGGATGGGGCAGAAGCTTGTACCATGTCTCTCGAGCAGTGAGGACCTCTAGAGGGTCTCACCAAAGTGTCATTCAGAAGAGGAATCTTGTAACTTAGTGCATGTGTGGGATGGAAAGTAAGAAGACAGGAGACCAGGAGAGTCTCTCGAAAAATGTTTAGTTAGTACACCTATGTATGAGGCACTGTACTAATCCTACAGAGATGTGTGCTATAATCTTTGTCCTCAGGAAGCATCCCTAGTGACAGGTGGCAAAGCCCCGATCAAAAGATGCGCAGGGAGATAGAGATGGAGAGACAGATGCAGGGAAGGAAGGACCAGCGTCCTAAGGAGGTGAGAGCAGATGGGTGCCCTGGGGAGTGGTCTGTGAGGAACAAGGACTGAGGAGGGAGGGATGCCAGGTGTACCAACAGGTAGGGGGGTGGGATCCTGCAGAGGGTAAATGCCATGCTGGGAGCACTCACTAGCTAGAGCTATATATTTTATTTATGTATTTTGTTTCTGGTCTTTGTCTCAATGCTTCAGGGAGGCATTATTAGTCTCACTTTGTAGATGAGAAATTAAAAAAAGACCGAGAGCTTAAGGAGCTGGCTGAGGTCCCACCAGGGAAGGAAACGCAGCCACTAGCAGTGGCTTCAGGTATAGGTCCGCTGTGAGTGCACTCTAACAGGCCAGTGTGGAATTCTGGGGGATCATCTATGGGGACACACTCAGCTCCTCCTGGTCATTACTTCCCGTGTTGCTTCTTTTGACTACTCATAAGGCCTTCCCACCTTTTGCAGTTCAGCCGCTTGCTTTCTGTCTTGAGTCATTTTTTTTAAAAACTGGGCGCTTAAATTATACAACAAAGCCCAAGTTAAATGGGAATTTCCTTCCGAGACTGAGTGTGATGCTTTGCCCTCTGTAGTTACTGCCAGTTGCCAAATAGTTGCCCAGCCACCCATGTGGCATGGCCTCCAGTGGGGACAGCCTAGGAGAGAGAGGAGAGAAGCAAAATGAAGACGTCTCCGCAGGCTTGGCCACAGGACTGTAACCCTAATTTTGGTCAACTCAGACTGCTATGGCACAATACTACAGATTGGGAGGTTTAACCAGCAGACATTTTCTCACAGTTTTAGAGCCTCGAGGTTGGAGACACGGTGCCAGCGTGGTTAGTTTCTAGTGAGGCCTCTGTTTCCTGTTTTATGGGTGGCAGCCATTTTGCTGGGTGCTCATGTGACCTATTCTCTGTAGGTGGGAGGGGAAGAGAGAGAGAACAAGAGAGGACAAAGGAGAAAAAGAGAGAAAGACAGACAGAAAGAATACTTTGGTGCCTCTTATAAGGACACTAATCCTTTCAGGTCAGGCCCTACACTTAAGACCTTGTTTAACTTTAATGACTCCCAGCTACACTGGGAGTTAGAACAACATAGGAATTTAGGGAGGGACACAAATGTACAGTCTATATCAGCTCCCAGGAAATCATTTTTAGATGTCTATTAACATTACTAGATTATACGATAATAAGCACAATAAAGGTATGTTATGAAAAATTTGAAATAAAATTTAAAAAATCACTCATCATGACTGGTGTGATGGTGCATGCCTCTAATCCCAGCACCCTGGGAGGCAGAGGCAGGGAGACGCAAGTTCAAGTTAAGCCCAGGCAACTTATCAATTTAGCAAGACCCTGATGGGGATATAGTTTCATTTGAAGGCCCTGGGTTCAATCCCTAGTACCGCCAAAAAAAAAAAAAAAAAAAGAAAGAAAGAAAAAAATCACCTATCATCTACAACAGTGAAAGGTAACAGCCATATCAGAGTCTTACAATTACGGTCTGAGAACAGCACTGTATAGTTACTGGCATGTGTGAGTTTGTACAAAAACCTAGAGAAGAATGGCTGGGTTTGTGTACAGATTATGCGAGCCCATCAAAGAGTGCTTTTGTTTGTATGCAACTCGTGTGAGAGTAAATATTCCAGAACTGCTGTGCATCAGGCAAGGAAGAGAATCTGAAACCATGGCTAATGGCCAGCAACGGATCCTGCTCCGCTGTCTTGTATGTTCTCCACGTTGCCTCTTGAAACCTTTTTCATATTACATGCCCCATCTCATATCACATTAACCCAAATAAAAATGTCATTATCCATTCAGCTCGGTGGAGAGCAGGCAGAGGGAGGAGAAAATTGCGATCACGTCAGGCAGGAACAAAGCTTTCTGGTCAGAAGCACACAGAGGAGCCGGTGGTCAGCAGCTGGTCCAGCTCCCTCGTTGTCCAGGCCTTCACCTGGCTTCAGAGCTTGCAGATCTCTCTCAATACACAGAACATGTTTCCGCAGAGTCCTGTGGAATCAAATTTCACACTGCCTCTCTTTTGTTACCTTAGGAAGCTTCAAGCTTGACATCGATGAGGCTTCCTTTCAGTATTTTCTTTTTTAAAAAAGATGTAGCTCAGGCTGGCTTTAAACTCTCTCTGTGCAACCCAGGCTGGCCTGCAACTCACAGAAATCCTCCTGCCTCAGCCTCCAGGTTGCTGGCATTACATGTGTGCACCACCATACCCAGCTACCTTTCAGTATTTTTGTTGTTTTGCTCATTTAACATCTTACTATTCTTATGAAATATATGTTGGTATCTATGGTCTCATTAAAATAGGGTTCACTGACACCCTTAAGCTTGGGGGAATACTGCAAAGGATGCTAGCCATAGGAATGTGACTTCAATAGGACTGAGGTTTCTGAACTTTGAGGAAGTCTGAGACTTTTTGGAAATGGTGGTCATTTAAACGGACCTATTTACACATCTTTACTGGTACATATGTTTCCTCTTTTGTCTTTTTGAGACAGGGTCTCGCTATGGAGTTCAGGCGGCCTCGAGCTCACTTTGTAGCCCAGGCTGGTCTCAAACTCACAATGATCCTCCTGCCTCAGCCCCCTGAGTACTGGAATTAAAGATGTGCACCACCACACCCAGCACTGGTACATTATTAGATTGATGGCTGGTGAGAATTTAGAAAAGCCCCCCACAGGGCAGGGATTACAGGTGTGCACCGCCACACCTGGCTTATTTCTTTCTTGAGTGGGATTCAGGACAGGGAGTTGAGGAACCCTGCATTTCTGCTTTAGCCAATCACCTGACAAGGTCTTCCCCAGCCACTCACTGGCAAGCTGGTGTCTGGCTGAGTCTTTATTTAGGTTCATGCACGGCTGGTAGAGGGATGGTGAAAAGCCCTGCAGGTACCTGTCCTAGTTGTCTGCTCTCGACCCTGCCCACACAGCCACGACCCGAAGGGAGATGTGGGAGGCACACTCACCAAGTTTGAGGTGGACAAGGAGGAACTGAACAATGCCCTGTTGCCCACACGTCCCCTGGCAGATCCATTAATGGGGCTCAGGGGACACAATTTTTCCTAATACCACAGAGCCCTCAGAGGTGGCTTGCAGGGAGTCATGGAAGGGAGGAGGTCCAATGAAGCCACATGTCCCCACATCCCACCCATGCCCAGATTGCAACCTCTGCCCAGCTTCTCTGGTCACCACAGGATTCTAGGGCGGGTCACAGGTGGTTCTGCTCAGAACACATGGCTGGCAGCCATTGTAAATGCAATGTAAATGTGAAGCCTTTCTCATACATGAACCCTAAAGCTAAAAATCAATTGTGCTGAGTGATGATTCATGAAAAAAGACCTCCTTGTTTTCTTTGACTGACCTGAGCTACATTCGCCTGGGTTATGTGTCTTCTGAAGACGTCAGTGTAAACCTGGCCTTGCAACAACCGCAGGGTGCAAGCTACAGGAAGTGATTCATTTACCCCTTACTGCACCTGAAATAGCACTGTTTCCACTTACGTGGCTGCCTTTTAGGAGTGACTAATTAAAAAATAAAGAGTTGTGTGGAAACCATGTGGTCAGAGAGGTTGCTGAAGGGACAGAGGACAACTGTCTTGGAAAGGTGGATACTCCTGTCTGGGTGTTGGAGAAGACAGGAATATCCACAGGGATAGACAGGAAAGTGGACAGAAATGAAATGAGTTAGAAGTTGTTGGAGGGTATGTTAGCTTTCTGTCACTATCACACACAATACCTGCAATAATCAGTTTATAAAGAGAAAAAGTTTACTTTGGCTCACAGTTTTAGAAGTTTCTTTCAGTGATTAGTTACACTCATTGGTTTTTAGTTTTTGGTTTTTGGGTTTTTTGGGTACTGGGAAGTGAACTCAGGAACTTGTGCTTGCCAGGCAGGTGTATGTGCCACTGAGTTGTATCCCCAGCCCAGTTACACCCTTTGTTTGGGGCCTGTAGCAGCCCATCAGGGTAGTGGCACATGGCAAAGCAAATCTACTCCCTTCGTGGTTAAATTGAAAGAGAACAAGGAAGAGACCGGGCCTCACATCCCTTTAGGGCCACATCCCCAATGATCTAAAGACCTCCCGCTAGGCCACACCCATCAAAGGCTCTCACACCTCCTACTAGTGCCTCTGGGGAACCAGTCTTTACCATATATACCTTCTGGGACACTGCCAATCCCAGTACTAGCAGAGGGAGCCAGATTTTGCTTCAAGATGACAACATATATTCTGATAAGAAGATTAATATTTTACAGCATCTTCCCCAATGCCTCAGTGTTTTCAGAGCAAAAAGTAGTACTGTGTCGTCAGTGACATTCACTCATTTATTTAACAAATAATTACTGTGTGCCAAGTGCTGTTATAGGTTCTGGAGATATAAAATGAATGCGCAGAAACCTCCCCTGTGCTCAGGAGTATAATATTCTGGTGTCAAAATAGTGAAATCTAAACACACAGTAACATTTTGAAATATGTTTTCTTTAAGAGATGCTCAGAACAATGTATGACAGCACAGTGCTCGAACTGGGGTGCTGCTCTAGAATGTGCACTGTGTACTGTGATTCTCTCCCACATTTCCAGCTTGGCCACACTCTAAAGAGAGTAAAAAGTCACCTAGGGGCCACCCACTGAAGTGAAGTGACAGTGAGCCAACCATGACACTTGAGTTTGTTGACCTGGGTGATGGCTGCATGAATATTCATTACATCATTTCTCTAGGCTTAAAATTTTCCATAATAACAATATCTGAATATTAAGAAAGAAACCAACTATTTTCATGCATGGGCGAGGCGCTGTCTTGAGGTGAAGGGTTATCCAGTATTCGAAGGTTCAAGCAGATTAAGCACACGTGAACAACCATCCATCAGACATGCTCTAAAAATAATTCCTGGGTTAATTAAGAAGCTGAAATCTCTGACCTTAGGTTCCTTTGGAGATGAAGATTCTGTGTTCTCGTGGAAAATCTAATGTATAATTGGCACAGCGTGGATGTGGGTTAACCCCAGACATAGGGCGTTTGGAGTGTGGTCTGTGTATCCCCATGCTCAACCCTTGTCATGAAACTGAGTGCTGATTCTGGTTTTGTGTTAGCACTCAGTGGACGCTTTCATAATTATTTCACCATATTCACTGGAAATCTTGAAATCATTTCTTTTTTGCTCCCAGCTCCCCACCCGCAACAAAAAAAGATTGCTTAAGGTAAAATAGATGTTTACAGATATTGTATTTCACAAATATCAGTCCGTTTCAGAACTTCCTTCTTCATCTTAGCTGTGGGAAAAGTGCTCTAAAAAAAGTCCTTTTTTTCCCAGAGATCGTCAAATATAGCCCAATTAGACACCCTCCTGCATGGTACTCTAATTACTCCTCTGTCATCCATTATCAGATGGTGCCTCTCATCAGCCAAGCATGTGACCTCCTCCTGGCTCATTTAAGATGCTGTGCGGAATCAGGGGATGCATGTGACATCCAGAGGTAAGGGCCTGCTTTAGAGATGGGGGGGGGTCACAGCTTGGAACAGCTGCCTCTTGTAACCGCCCACAATTGCTGGACAATTTCCTCGGGCCTAGCAAGCCGTGGAAATGCTAGGCTCCCATAAAAGCGTGGATCAACTAATGAGAAGAAAGAAGATTCACTGAAAACAAGAAGCAGAAGTGGCCAGAGCCCAGGGCTGTACGCCTTGCTGAGGAAAGCCCATGTAGGCAGTGGTCAGGCCGTGGGTAACTTGGCCTCCCATCTGCGCAGCTCCACAGTGGGTAGGACGTGCCTGGGCCAAAGGTCAGGGACCCAGAGACATCCTGCACTTTCACGTCTAAGAAAATCATGGGCACCTCTGTGTAGAAGCCACGGCTAGGGTGGACACCAACTTGAAACTGATTATTTGGCTTTTCTGCTTTGTTTTATGCCAAAACATGCCTTATGGCAGCGTAGAAATGAATAGGATGGAGAAGTTAGATCATCTGGAAGCTGACTCTTAAGTATCTCGGCTCATAAAATAATAGCACAGTCACTGCCAGCATTTAGATAGCACCACACTGCTGACCAAGGCACCTCATCCCCATTCCTGTCATTGTAGGGTCCACGCCTTGGCTAAAGATAAGGTGGCCTCGTCAGCCATAAAAGCAAAGTAAATAACTCTTTAAACCCTGAACTCTCCAACCGTTAGTATCAGACCACATGCAGTGGGCTTGTTTTCATTTTTATCATAGTGAGGAAATGTGTGGTCAGTTTGTAAGAAGTGCTTTCAATGGAAGTCATCTGCAGAGGTCGTTTGTCCTTTCACGATAAGTTGGTGGCTATGGAACCAGAGTGGAAGGGAGCTAAACAAATGCCAGCATTAAGGACAAAAATAGACCTTGGAATTAAAAAAGGAGGCCAACACCCCGGTTGTTAGCCTTCTCAGGAAGAGCTTTATCTGACTATTCCTTTAAGAAAGCTAAAAAGAGTAATTGTAGTTTAAAACAGCTTCCTATGGGACAGGCTTCCTACAGCTAAAGGGGTTAGGTGTTCCAGCACTGTGTCCATCCTTCTCCTGTTATTCGTTTCCAAAGTGCAGTGTGTGTTTCCATAATAACCTACAGCTGATCAGGGGCCTGTTGCAAAACTTGCCAGGTATTTATTTGAGCATGAAGAGCCCTTGTTTATTCTGTCTGTTGCTCTTTTAAAAACTGTAAACTTATGAGGAGCTAAGTGAATAAAGCTAGATAATCAGGTGCTTCATCCATCAACAACAGTTTGGTGGGAATCAATAAATCAATAGATTCTGGCCTGAGGTGGGCTTCACATGCATAACTCTGGGGTAGATCCTAGTCTTTGGGTTTCTCCTTTCCCCTCCTTCTGTTCTTTAGTTTAAGGCCAGCAGAAGCCTGAGGCCTAAGGGATGCCCTGTTCTGGTTTCTCCACTATGGTTTCCCACCTGTTCCCATATTTTTTAATACTGTTCTTTGAGACAGCACCTCAAAATTATGGCAATCCTCCTGCCTCAGCCTCCCCAGTGCCTGTCTCTTTCCATATGCTCCCATTGCTGCTCAGCCCACACGTTCTCTCCCAGCGTCCCGCTCAGAGCTTCAGGAAGCTTCTCTGGGGGCCAGGATGGCAGTGTCTGGCTTTGCCAGGAGGGGTGCATTGTGGGTACCCAAGGCCTGAGTCCTTCAAAACTCAAGCGTCCCCATCTCCGTAGGTGCTACCGAGCGTTTGCCACCGATGTGGTGGCCAGTGTCGCCTTCGGCACCCAGGTGGACTCACAGAACAATCCTGAGGACCCGTTTGTGCTGCACTGCCGGCGCTTCTTTGCTGTCAGCATCCCCAGGCCCCTGCTGGTCCTAATCTGTAAGTACAGCCCTGCTCTTGCAGCCCAGGAGCCTGAACTCGGCTTTCAAGGTTCCACCCTTCAGGGCGTAGGCTGCTGGAGAGTTGCCACTGGGGTGCTGTTCCTGTGCCTGGGGCCTCTTATCTCCAACGCAAGGAGCTTCTGCTTCACTACTGTCACCATAAGAACAGCAAGTGAAAAACCTTGCTAAATGCCGCGCACTCATCACTTCAGCTAGTCCTGCCTTCAGCCCAAAAGAAAAATGCTTAGCCAGGTGCGGTGGCACATCCATGGCTGTAATCCCAGCACTCAGGAGGCCGAGTCAGGAGGATCACTGAGTTCAAGGCCAGCCTGGGCTACATAGTGAGAACCTGACTCAAACCAACAACAGGTTCTTGTCTCCATTTTCCAGGTGAGAATACAGGCTTGGAAAGGCAGAGCCAAGACTAGAACTCAAAGTCCTCATTTTCTGGGGCATCCCTTCCCCCCCAAAATAATACTGTCTCTGCTGGAAGCCACTGTGTAATAAACTAGAGATCACAGGTAGGTGGCCCGATGCACAGGAGCCTGGCCCATTGATTTTATTTTATTTTACAAGAGTTTTTGCCCCCTGGCCACCTCTAGCAACTTCCGGCTTTTATAGAAGTATCAGAGTGATGTGATTATTGTCACTGGTGAGTGCATGATTTGCAGCCATTCTGCCGAGCTGGCAGGTCCTGTTCATCCCACAGCCAGTTTCACTCCCATTTCTGATCCAGGTTCAGTGGGGGCCCCTGTCGCCTCTGTCAGCTCCACACTGAAACTGGAGGAGAGGTCGCTGTGGGGGTCAGGCAGCCCCTCCCCGCCGCCCTCACACTCCAGCCCAGGCTGCTCTGGGGCTCTGCCTAGCACCTCTCTTGGAGGAATTAAATGTGCCTGGCCCACAGACCCTGAGGAGGCTGCACGAGTCCCATGGAGAGACTGTGGCAGCTTTTAGGGACAGCACAGGTGGCTGCTCTGGGGACAGCTATCCAGAGAGAGAAAACTCAAATGGCAGCCAAGTTAAGGCAGTGAGTGAGCCCCCGGCCCTCATTAAGATGTGAGGCCCAGCCTGCGTGCATTCTCTCTCGATGAAATACAGTGACCTGGGGCCTCATGTCCGGCCCTGTGACATCGATCTAGAGTCTGAGATGAGCCCGTTGAGGGCCAGCTGGGGATGGGGCCCATTGCTGAGTGCTTACTACACATGGGGCCGGGGGTGCTGGAGGGGTGGAGACACCACAGTGATCCCCAGGGGTCAGGTCAGGCCCTCCCGGTGACTCTACCTCCAGGCTGACACTTGCCTCCTGGTGATGGGACTCTAATAGCTGTGGTTTATTGTCACCCTCTTTGCAATACACTTTTGTTTTTCTCTTTCAAGTATCATTTCCGTCCATAATGGTCCCGCTGGCCCGGATTCTACCCAATAAGAACCGAGATGAACTGAACGGCTTTTTTACCAAACTCATTAGGAACAAGATTGCCTTTCGGGACCAGCAAGCAGCAGAAGAGGTAACGCGTTTTAATAGGGCACAGCCTGGAAATGGAATGGAACCTAATTTGGCACGGGGACTTCTCTCTCCCCCTTCCCTCCCTACCCTGCACATCAAGCCACACTGCCCCTTGGTGATCTGCCACCCCGAGCTTTCCCAGGCCAGCAGAGAGCAGAGGGAAAGGTAGAAGGAGGTCACACCAGAAAGAGAAAGGGCAGCGGCAGGAGAAAGGGACCGTAGAGAGGAGAAGCCACCAGGGCGCAGGTCTGCCAGCTCCTCAGCACTGCTCTCAGCACGAGGGAGAGTGGCCCGGAAGAACTCTCTAGGTAAACTCACCCTTGCGGTTTGAATGAATATATTCTTTCTACTGAAACAGAGGCCAGGAATAGTGCAGCTGTGGGAGAGGAGTTTGGGCAGCGGCCTGCCACGCCCACGCTCCCTGTACAGAGCAGGGAGTCAGTGTGGGACCAGGCTGGATGCTCCTCCCTGCAACTCCTATACCTGAGACCCAGAGTTTTCTTTCCTCCTTGCACTCGACTCTGCCTGGCACGTAGTAGGGATGGAGCAAACAGCTGTTGGCTGAACTTGCTGTGAATAGGACTTTTCAGCCAGAAGGAGATGCCTCCAGCAGTGGGTCAGCTGGTGCAGGCGTCAGGACTGCTCTTTAAGGGCCTGCTTGGAGGAAAGTCACTGAAAGGAAAGACAAGGCTGGAAGGGCTTAGAGTTTTCTCACACTGCATGCTGCCGAGGAAAACATGAGGTGCCGCCGTTAAAGCCTTGGCCTGCAGTGGAATCAGAGTCCCTTAGGGGCTTGATGTGCCGAGTAGCCCACACCCTGGGAACCATGTGGCAATTGTGTCTGGATACGAAAGGGTGTGGTTTGCTTTCTTTTCTTTTTCCCCTTTTATAGGCAGGGTCTTGTGTAGTTCAGGCTGGCCTTGAACTCACTGTGTAGCCCAGGCTGGCCTCCTTTGTGGCCGATCCTCCTGCCTCAGCCTCCCGAGTACTGGGATTACAGGTGTGTGCCACCATGCCCAGCTAGAAAGCACCATTTTGAAACCTCAATCTTGCTATATAAAGGGTGCCCTATGAAAGCTTTCCCTCTCTCCCTCTGTCCCTGTCTCGCTCTCTTTCTCTCCCTCTCCCTCACATGCACACACACCACAGCCCTGCCCTGAGACTCACTGGCTGTGGAATCAAGCTGAAGATGTAAAAGCTGTTGCACTGAGTGACTTACTAAGAGGTGAGAGGTTATTAAAGATCCAATTACCAGGATTGCCTAGAGCTTTTCCTTTTATAAACTCTACAGCTATTTGTTTCAAATAATGAGTTGATCTGAGGAAAACCTCCCAACCACAAATCTAGGGCTGCCTGTGTGAAGACAGAGCTATGCGGTTACTAAGAAAACTTGCTTTCAAGCCAGCTGACCTCTGCGTTCATTCCATCAAGCAGATGTGTGTTTGTGCAGGGAAAATACTGCACAGATGTTAAAAGGTAAATATTTTTCTAAGCCCTAGCCGATGGGTGGATTAGACACGTACATCTATCAGGGCATGTATTTTTCTTGGATATAACCATAAACCAGCCCTGCTTCCGTCCCGCATGGGCAGTGTTGGGATTGCCTCCATGATACAGTGTGAACAAAAGCAACCCATCTACACTAATGTCCCTCTCCAGCACACCTCTGGGGAGCAGCCCCTTCCTCTGGCCTCGTTAGCAGGAGGTTAAGACAGATTTTTCTAAGACTCCTCAGGCCCTTTGGCAGCCTGGCTGAGCCGGGGTAGGAGAGAAAGATGCCAGCTACAGTTCTGCCCCTGGAAAGTACAGAGGGGTGGGCGTGGCTGTAGCTTCCCTCTCCCCCTTGCACCTATCCCAACCCAGCAAAGCTATCACAAAGCCTCGGGGAACAGAGCGGTATCACATACTATACCCCAAGGGGTTGCAAATGCACCAATCCACTATAATCCCAGCACTTGAAAGGCTGAGGCAGGACGATCATCAGCCTGGCCTCTACAGTGAGTTCAAGGCCAGCCTGAACTATATAGGGAGACCCCGTCTCAAATAAAGAAAGAGAAAAGGGCCAACTCAGAGATCCAGGGATGTGCTAGCATCTTGGGTGAGTGTCCAGGAGCCAGAGAACAGTGGATGCCCGCTTCCCCTGTGTCCTCCTGTGCTGATGAGAAGGGCCAGGGTGGGGCCTGGTCTCCAACCCTCACCAACCCTTGGCCTTTTTCTTGGCTGTCACAGTCCAAGCAGGCTGGCGGGAAGTGAGGCCTTAATTCTTTGGCCTTCAGGGGTGTGACAGTCACAGGCTTTGTTGTGAGCCCTTCTAGGTGCTCAGGAGACACTTTCCAATGCCTCAAAGCCAGGATGTGGCAGAGCAGCAGAGGCCTCCGGCCATTCTAAATAGCATGCTGCTGTCATCAAATCCAACACAGCCTTCCTCAAAGTGCACCAACAACTCTGCGTTTTGACTTGTGTAGTTCTTAGTTGCATATTTAATATGTGCTCAGCACAATGCTAGGCACAGGTGGGAGGTAGGAATGAAGGTCAAGGGATATTTCTTATCTCAAGATGCAGAAAGCAGCACACATGAAATGACAGCAAAGATAGACTTGCCAGGTGTGGTGGCACACATCTGTAATCCCAGTACTCGAGAGGCTGAAGCAGGAGAGTCACTGTGAGTTTGAGGCCAATCCTGACTGTATAGCAAGATCCTGTCTCAAGGAAAAAAAGAAACATAAAAAGATGGAGTTGAATGCCAATGTGTGTGGCATAAATTATTCATGCAATAGAAATTCAGGAGCCAACGCATTGAAAAAATGCTGCAACTAGTACTCTGAAATTATAATGTTTGCCTGTTGGAGGTTCTGAGATGCTTTTGCTGTTTTAATCCCATAAGCTTCAGAAAAGAGCAATGTCTTGGTTGCTGTTCATCACACTGAAGGGCACTGCAAAGAAGGCATGCGCCTGGGATACACTGTAATGCTCAAGCAGTACGCCAGCATCCCTATAGTTAGAATTAGTGGCCATAAAGGATAAGGACTATGCAAATGACTGAAAAGAAAGATAGGGGGAATGGCTAGTAAGCTCCAGCCACTTAAATGGGGCCGGGGATTACTGAGAAAGAGGGGGACTCCATGGGAAGACAATGCTGCCCCTCGAGGACAAACTTCACCGAGCCAGGGCCCTCCCACCCTGGGTTTGATTGAGCCCCGCCTCAGGAGAGAACACAGGCTGCCCACAGCGGCTCTGAATTGTGTACAGGAGAGCACAGGCTCCGATTTGGGTCTAGATGGCGTTTTATTGTTCTCTGATGGTAGGAAAGCAACCAACAGAGCAAATATATAGAAAGTCAACCGCCAGGTGTGGTAGCACGCACCTGTAATCCCAGCACTCAGGAGGCTGAGGCAGGAGGATCATAGCAATTTTGAGACCAGCCTGGGCTACAAAGTGAGCTCAAGGCCAGCCTGAACTGCATAGCGAGACCCTGTCTCAAAAAGATTAAAATAATAAGTAAATAAAAGTCAAACCTGAACACCCGCTGGCATCCCACCTCCTCCGGCTCCCTGGTAATGGGTGAGGGTAGATGTCACCAAATACTTCACTCTCACGGATGCATGCAGGTAATTGTACTTGTTGCACACTCAGTGGTTTAACAGAAATGAAATTCCTCTGTGCATGCTGCTCTTTTATTTTACTTAACAAAGTAACCCCACAGCCTTCCAGATCAGCTCAGACAGAATGGTCTCATCTGGAAGGGACAAAAGAAGTGGTATGTGTACACACTGGAGTATGACTCAGCCATAAAAAAGGAATGAAATCAGCTGGGCATTGTGGCACAGGGCTGTAAGTATAGCTTCCTGGGAGGCTGAGGAAGGAGGATTATGAGTTCAAATCCAACCCAGGCAATTTAGCAACTTAGGGAAACCCTGTCTCAAAATAAAAAATGAAAAGGATTGGGGATATAGCTTGGTGCAAAGGCCCTAGGCTCAACCTCCAGTACTGGAAGGAAGGAAGGAAGGAAGGAAGGAAGGAAGGAAGAAAGGAAGGAAGGAAGGAAGGAAGGAAGGAAGGAAGGAAGGAAGGAAGGAAGAGAAAGAAGGGAAGAAAGAGTGTGGTGGTAGATGCTGAAAGCACTGAGAAAGGTTGAGGCAAGAGGATCGCAAGTTTGAGTCCCACCTTTGGGCAACTTAAGAGAGAACTTGGAAAGAGCCAGGGCATCACATAGGTCAGGTGAAAGCTCACCACTGAGCCACACTCACAGCCCTTTAGGCTACTTTTCCTGAGCACTGCAGTCTGCACCTTGCTGCCCCAGAGCTCTGAAGGTGTGCCACACAGAGGACCGTTAGGGTTGCTCCCAGGTCCTCACCATCGCAGATAACCCAGTGACAGCCATGTCCAGCAGGCGCTCCTACAGGCTATACCTGCCTGTCTTCTTCCTCTGTCCCCCAAGAAGCCTCACTCTGTGACACCAGGACCCAATCGCGTGCTGTCCCCTTTTGTCCTCAGCGGCGCAGAGACTTCCTGCAGATGGTGCTGGACGCCCGGTACTCCCCCAGCTCCGTGGGTGTGGACAACTTCGACCTGGTCCGAGAAGCCCTGTCCTCTGCAGGGCGCACAGCGGACCCCTCGCCCCCACTCCAGTCCCGGACCCTGGCCCAGCCGCTCACTGTGGATGAGATCGTGGGCCAGGCCTTCCTGTTCCTCATCGCCGGCTACGAGATCGTCACCAGCACGCTCTCCTTCGCCACCTACCTGCTGGCCACCAACCCGCACTGCCAGGAGCGGCTTCTGAGAGAGGTGGATCTTTTCCAGGAGAGGGAGGTGAGCATGCGCGTCTAGGGGGCCGCTTCTCCCTAACACCTTGCTGAAACCCCCGCCGAGGTCTGCTATGCGAAGGGCTGCCCCCGCTTGCTGCATGTCCCTGAGCTACCAAGTAAATGGAGTGTTTAGAAAAACAGGGGGAAAGACAAACAGCGCACGTGCTGTCACTGAGGGGGACAGCCTGGGGAGCGGGCTGGGGACTTACACCAACCCTGGAAGACGAGTGAGGGGCAGAGTTGGGAAGGCAGTGAGGCTGCCCAGCCTCAGACTGTGGTGGCGGCGGTTACACAGTGGGAGGAGGAGGGGGGCAGAGCAGAGGACCCCGGGGAAGGGACAGTGACACGAGGACAGCCCGAGCTGGGCAAGTGTGAAGACGGCAGAGCAGGGAGGAGGTCACGGTGCAGGAAGGTAGACGGGGTGGCGCCGACGCAATTCTGGGAATTGAGTGCTCCCTCTAGGGTCTCACAGCAATTCATGCAGGGTCTGAGCTGGGCTCCTTTCCCGCACTCACGCTGTTTCTGGGTACTTGATGCATCCAGTCGCTTTGACCTAAAAATTGTTGAAGACAATGTTTTTTAAAAAGCTGTGCTTTAGATGGCTGTGGTGGCTCACGCCTTCAATGCCAGTACTCTGGGAGGCTGAGGCAAGAGGATCGCAATCTCAAATGCAGACTAAGCAGTTTATTAATCTGGACAGAGTGAGAGAGAAAAAGGAAACGGAATAGAGTCTGTGCTTTACAAGGCAAGTCCCCGTTGTGTAATCCCATCACCCGCTGATGTTGTTGCTACCGCACCCATCATTTTGGAAGGGGGCTTGTTCTGGTACTGGAATCATTAGGAAAAAACTGTGATGTAAGAGCTGAAAACCATTTCCCAGAAAATGCCGCTTCTTTATCCCGCTAGGGAGGTAGAGGCAAGCTTGGCGCTGTTCTCCATAAATGTTTAAACATGTGAAAGCTGCATGGCTGCGTTGCCGATTGCCTCAGCTCCCGGCTCCATGTGAGCTCGAGGTCAGCTCGAGTTCTGTGTTGTTATGACAACTGTCAGGCTAGGTCTCCCCAGCCCGCTGCTCCTTGATTGATCTTCAGAGCCTAGATGCGAGAGTTTGTATTTATCCTTATTACTGCTCAAGTCAGTCAAAATAATTTTGAAGCTTGATTTCCCCACCTGTCATATTAGCTGGTCCTCCAGGTTTGTGTCACCAAGACTCACCAGGTGTGACTCCCCTTTCTCCACTGATTAAAATGTGGAACAGAACAGGGCTTTCCTCAGATTGACATTGATCCATTAATCAATATTCTTCAGGCGTGGAGTCTCCACAAGGCATGAATCCCAATAACCCTATGCCCTATCTTATCCTGTGTCATATGTCATTCTGTAACATTTGCTTTAAATTGGGAAGAAGGGGTGGAGGGACCCCGATGATCCAGGCGTGTCACTCCTGCAGGTCAGAAGGGGCAGTGGGAGATGTATCCCTTAGGGTTCACCTCACCACACATAACCAAAACCCTGACTCACATCTATTTTAGCAAAATCAAAATGAAACAAATTCATACATTTGCTTCTGTGAGTACAAATTTTTGCACAACTCAAGAATAGATGTGGCGTTGGGCAGATCTTTATTCGTTCCTCAGAGCCATGCTCAGGTCTGGGTTTCTCTCATCCCAGCCTCTGTCCGCACCTCCTGTGCAGCCTGTTCTCAATGGCGCTGTCTTCTGGACGCGAGGGAAGCCTGTGACTACCTCCTTCCTTGCTCCTTTGCACTGAATGAGAGGATCTGTAGCCTCCAATTCTGAGCAGGGGTCATGTAGTTCTCTCTAACTGGAACATAAGATAACTGTGCCTTCAGAAGCCAACTGTGGTGCTCAGGGGGCACCTTCGGGCCCAGCCTGGGGTCAAGCATACACAAACCCAACCACCAAGGACTTGGGAGGGTGACTTCTTGAAGGAAGCATAGGGTGGGTGCCAGGAAGGCTGCACAGGGACATGAAGCCCCTGGATGTGAATAAATCAGCAGGCAGATTAAAGTAAAGGTCACCAAGCTGGGCATGGTGGCACAGCCTGTAATCCCAGCACTCAGGAGGCTGAGGCAGGAGGATTGCTATAAGTTTGAGACCAGCCTGGGCTACATAAGCAAGTTCAAGGCCAACTTGTACTACATAGCAAGATCCTGATAGAAAGAAAGGAAGAAGGAAAGGAAGAGAGAGAAAAAGAGAAAGAAAGAGAAAGAAAGGTAGATCACCAAAGTGTCTAACAAGTGCCTGGCACCTGGCAGATATGGTGGCAGCTGGGAGAGTAGAGGATGGCAAAAGCTCCAAGAGGTAGCAGCCGTGACTTTCACCATGACATTTCATGGCCGTGGAGAAACAACATATAGCTATTAAACAACCTCGCCTGGGGCTGGGGATTTAGGTCAGTGGCCCAAGTGCCTGCCTGGCAAATGCAAGGTCCTGAGTTTGATTCCCAGTACCAAAATCAAACAAACAAACAAAAGCCCCATCTCCCTCAAGTCCAGAACATGGCATCACATAGGGAGCTGTCCCAGAAGGGGCCACCTGGCTCCGCACTAGTCAAGTCCGAGTGTGCTGAGGTACCTGCGCACACAGCCCATCTCCTCCGGTGGGACTGACCTGGCTCTGACCTCAAGGGCAGCACTGTCTCACCATACCCCCGCTTCCTTCAGTCTCCCAGCCTAGGACTGCGGCTTCTCCCCTGAGGGGCACATGGATGTCCCAAGTCCCCAGGCACTGAGGAGACCCCATCAGCAAATAAACCAATTGCAGCAAGAAAAGGCTTTCAAAGTTTAATGCACACAATGCCACCTAGGAAGACAGTTGAAATGCAGATTCCTGGGCCCCGTTTTCAGAGATCTGATTGCCTGGGTCTGAGCTGGGGCCCAGGAACTTGCATTTCAATAAAGATCTCCCATGATTGTGAAGCAGGAAGTCCCTGTGTGGAGCCCGGACCCCTCCTCCAAGAACTCAAGGCTCTGCCCCATCATGCGCACCCCACTTATTCTCTCTCCCTGGGTAACACGGTGGTGGTCTTTGACAAACAGGAATACTGAGAAGTTGTCCTTTTAGAAACATAAACTTCATAGTCACCATAGCATTGTTTCATACAGCCTCACCCATAGCACCCACTCCGTGAGTGTTTGTAGGTTTTCGTTTCTTTCTCTCTTATTTATTTATTTATTTACTTATCTTTTTTTTTTTTTTTTTTTTACTATAATCAAAGCTCTGTTCATCTGGGCCATCTGTCAGGAGATGGAAATGCAGATTAGATGTTCACACATTTGATATTTTCCTGCAAATATTCCTGAAAATTTGCATGTGAAGTATGACTTGTTATAATTTTCCTGCTGGTTTCCATTCAACAAATATTTCTTGAGTGCCAGTTAATGCCAGCTTCAGGATTCCAAATCCTCCCTACACACACTGCTGACCTGGTGTAGCTGTTCTGTGACAACCTGGAAAACGTCCACCAGCCCTTAGCCTGTCCTTTTTTTTTTGGTCTTTTTGAGAATGGTGTGTTGCTATACAGTTCAGGCTGGCCTTCAACTCACTGTAACTCAGGCTGGCCTCGAACTCACAGCAATCCTCCTGCCTCAGCCTCCCAACTACTGGGATTACAGGTGTGAACCACCATGACCAGCTTAGCCTGTCTTTGTGTTTGTCAGCTAAGTGTCACTGGGTGGGACCTCCAGAGCTTCTTCTGCCTGAGCCATTTCCTCCTGGAGCAGTGCTCTTTGGATATCTAGTTAGGGCTGCGTCCTGCCCTAGAGAGGGAGTGGTACTTACACTGTATCCATTAGGACTCCTGCAGACAGTACAGAAATCTAGACTCAGCTTGGCTCATGGACTTACTGACTTCCCACAGCTGGGATTCTAGAGGGTCAGACACCTTCAGGAGAAGCTTAACTCAAAATTCCAGCCCCGTCCGCCAGCTGCTCGATCCCTTCTCTTGGCTCTGCTTTCCCTGGAATGTGCTGTCCATTCCCAAGCAGGGTCTCCCAGGTCTGCCTGGGACAGCTGCTGGACCAGGATTATGGGCAGGGTGAACTAAGTGAGGTCCAACATGAAACCTTTTGGTTTTCTCCCCAAAACATGGGCGTCTGTCCTTCAAACATTGTCTGAGAAGTCACCTTCCCTTTCCTTGGTACCTCCGCTAAATCTCAAGGGTTCCTCGGGGCATTAATTAAAGAGTCCAAACAGTCTGGTCCAGATCCAGCTCAATGCTCCTCCATCTCAACCAATCACCTTCCAAGGAAGGGTCCCCCCAAACACCATCAACATGGGAATTGGGGGATCAGATTTCTAACATCTGCAGTCTGGGGGACACATTCAGACCTTTCACACACTCCCTGCATGAAGTCACTCCAGCTCCAGGGTCCTTGTCTCACCGAGGGGAGGTGCAGTCGTCACATTGTGGAGGAGCAGGGAAAGATTTATACCATTTGTAAAATTGAAAATATATACCAATTTTCTGATAAAGCCTCTGCTATTTGGATACTTCATTACATTTAAAATATATGTAATTCCAGTTTTAATTTTAAAAAGGATAGGAGCAGAGAAAAACAACTTCTTTCCACTTAAATTGTTTTTGCTGCAGCTTTAGCACTTGCTATTGAAATTACTGACTTCTGATGTGGCTAAACCGTTCTCTTTTCTCCTCTTTGGTGCTGGACTTTGCCAGCCAAAATTTATGACCCATTTTCCTTCTGCTTAATTGTTGATATAAATCTGCTGTGCAGAACCCAGTTGTAAATTTATCACAAACTGGATTGGACTGATATACAGCCTCTTTTTAGGATAATTTGAACAGTTATGCCTTAGAAGGAGGGCCAGCTTCTTAGAACTTCTCTTGAAGAGCTGCTTGGCCACCATGATAAATATCTAATTAAAATATAACTTACTCTCCTTTTTTCTCATAAGGGTAAAAGAACATTCAAGCCAGTTATTTTTCTGATTAGCTCAGGCTGCTAAAGTGAGCAAGGTTGGGATTTTGTTCCTTCAAGCGGCCAGAGAATCTCAAAGCAAAAGAAAAAAACATACTTCATGGGTACAAGAAAAAAAAAATTATATACAGCCGTTTACCCTCAACCAGCTATTTCATAAATATATGTCCTTTGTCACAGGGGTGGGGGCTGGAAAATGTGTGAATAGCTTAACACATTCATCTTCACTATGGAAAAAAGTATCTGCCTGTTGGGATTGTGGCCAGGGTCAGCCTCCACAGAGGAAACAGGGCACCGCAGAATTTAGACGGAGGAAAACACCGGAAATGGGATCTCCCTATTGAGAAGGTTTCCTCCCCTTTGCCTGGGTCGGTTAGAGTCCCGGGAGTGGGCTCCATGGTTCCACGTGAGTGCAGTACCCAGCCACACTGGCTTGGGGGTCTTCCCGGTCGTTCCCTTTCTTACAGATCTCATAAGAGCACTAAGTTAAGAAAACAGCTTCAGCCCCAACAATAAAACCAAGAAGCAGGCAGTAGCAGCCAGGCCACAGGCTGCAGCACCAGCCACCAGCTGGAGGGCTGCAACTCCCCCTGCTCAGGAGCCACCTGCTCTCCTGGGAAAGCTGCAGATTCCTTTCGGCAATTCTGGGTAATGGTCTGTATTCCTAAAGCAATGCTGGGTGCTACGGGACCACAGTCCACACTACCAGGAGCCAGGTTATGAACCATAATACTGCCTCTTTCTTAGTTCCAATGCTTGCAACTATCATTGATGGATTGATTGATTGCAGTGGTAGGAATTGAACTCAGGGCCTTTGCACTGAGTTACAACCCCAGCCTTTTAAAATTTATTTTTTTTTTTTTTTTAATTTTGAGACAGAGCCTCTCTAAGTTGCTAAGTTCCCTAGGCTGGGGTCAAACTTTTGGTCCTCCTGCCTCAGCTTCCCAAACTGTTGGGATCACAAGTGTGCACCACCACACCTGGCAGGAAGTATTTGTCCCTATGATAATGAAGGTCCTGATATCCTGCAATGCTTTACCTTTTTCTAATAAGTCTTAAAGTTTTCGAGATTATCCAATAATTATGATGCCACTCACATTGAGTGAGGGATAAAGGGATGCAGGAATTACTCAATCCTACTACCCTTTAGAAGTCTATTTATTAATTAATTCTTCTAAATTAATCCCAAAATCTTCTTGCTTCCTTAAATAATTTTCTCCATGGCAGAGAGCTAAGGCAGGCTTCTGAGTTTATTTAAAGTCCATTTTCAAAACAGATGAAGATGCCAGTTACTTGGAAGGCCGAGGTGGAAGGATCACAAGTTCAAGACCAGCCTGGGCAACTTAGCGAGACCTACCTCAGAATAAGTAAAATCTAAAGTGGGCACAGTGGCGCACACCTGTAATCCCAGCACTTGGGAGGCTGAGGCCGAAGGATCGTTGTGAGCATGGCCTACGAAGTGGGCCCAAGGCCAGCCTGAACTGCATAGTGAGACCATCTCAAAAGGACAAAAAATTTTTTAAAAGTAAAACTTAACTCAGCGAGAGAGCACTTAGCTAGCATGTGCCAGACACTGGGTATAACCCAGAGAGCCACAAAAAGAAAAGAAAAACAAAACACAGACAAAGATGGGTAAGACAGCAAGCAGCACCTTCTTCCCAGACGTTTGTGCGGACTGAGGACCTGTCACACCCAACACGCACCTGCCAGGCCGGTCCTTTTAGGCAGGGGGCTCCATCTGGCCTTAAGGTCCTCCAAGGGCCCTTGGTGTGTCCAGTAGCTTTGGTCCCCTGTAAGAGGCCATGCCGGTGCACTGTGGTCAGAGGGGCCTTACCCTGGTGCTGTTTCTCAGCCTGCACTGTTTTCACCTAAGGATCAGGAGCTGCGTGGAGCTGAGTCTCTGAAATCTATCCAACTCACTCACTTCCAGCCCTTCTTTCTGGAAGCCTCTGACCCAGGGATGAAGCCTCCCAACAAAGCATCTCAGGGCAGAGAAATCTTCCCAGAGTATGGAGAGCAGACCCTGGGGTGTGTGCTCAGAAATCTACCTAATAAATTGTGATTTGTGGCCACTGCTGTCAAAGCCCCAGCTCCAAAGGAAGCCAGGGTACAGCCACCTCTGTGACCCATCAGTACAGCTCACCAGTCCCTGAAGTAGAGTGACAGTCACCCTGGGTGACCAGGTCACTAAGACCCTGCTCTTCATGGGGACAGCTGCAGGAAGGCTGGCTATGGTTCTCAAAGGCCACCTGGGCTCCACTCAGGGCCAAGCCCTTCCCCTACCACTACCCCAGCTCTAAGAGTGTCCACACTCCCTGGGGACCCCCACAGCCCACCCCACAGTGACCAGAGGAGACTGCCCCATCCTGCCTGTGACCTGCTCCCCAGCACTGTCTGGTCACCTTCTGGTCTCTCTTTGCCTTATGCTTGTTCTCACCGGATTCCCCAGTTGAGAGACCTCAGTCTGCCCCGCTCCCCTCCTGGTTCTCTGCCCACTTGGGAGCCCAGACTGTCCCAGAAGTCTGCAACTGCACACGGCGAGGTGGCAGGCAGACCACAGGTCACTGGGCCACAACACCTTGCCCATGGTTTTCCTGGGCTGCTTGGCTTCCACAAGTGCAGCCCTGCAGCACTATGTCAGCCATGAAAGTGCTGCGAGCCCCTCTCCCAGAAGTCCCTGAAGAGCGGAGGAGAGGTGAGCATGAAGGGCTGTCCCCCTGGGAGCAGGCCACACCAGTCAGCAAGGATGTGGCAGCTTTTGTGTGGCATGTTGGGGTACTTTAGATTTAGTAGCTGGCCTCCAACAGAACCAGGTTTTGCTAAGCAAATAACTTGGTGGGGTCAGTTTGCAGCAATCTAGGAAATCAAGAATTCGCCGTAAAACAGAAGCACGTTAACTACACAGGTGCAGCAGGCCATCCGAGTCAGCTCCGAGGTAGGACACCTCATTTATCTAACTGCTGTGCACACCGTGGACTCAGTGCATCAAAAGAAAGGGTTTTATTCCCAGCAATTAGCTCTTGAAACAGAAGATAAACACAGATGTATTTTTTTCGTTGTAACTTCCCTGAATGTCGTAGACCAAAAACACTTTACCCAAGGGAATGGGGGCTTCAAAATGGTATTATCAGGCAGGAATTTACAGACGCCTGGCCCCTCAGAAACCTCCTCCGTCAATCCCTCACCAGGCATAAAATGTCACTGGCAGGAGGCCCTTCCTGGGTGACAATACACTGTCCGATATCAACCCAGCACTGCTCCGGCAGGGGCAGGAGAGGGAAGCCCCAGCAGCCCACAGGCCCCAGGAGCAGGGAGCCATCAAGGGCTGTTCTATCCCCAGGCCCAGAACAGTGCCTGGTGCACAGTACGCATGGAGAAGCAGGTGTTCAGAGAGCAGATCAATGAATGCAGGTCATTCTTTTTGCTAATTTTTTAACTTTTGTTTTTATTAGTCTGCATTTGCAGTACATAATGATTGCGTGGGGAGTTGGTGCCCGTACAGACACACCTTAATTTGCCTCCCCTCCCTTTCTCCCTCCCTCCGCCCTCCCCCCATCTCTGGGTCCCCTTCTCAGTTACAAAAGACCCACCTCCCGGTTTCCTATGATCTACCTTCTTTGGTATTTTGTTCTTTATTTATACTTTGGGTAAAGCACACGATGTGTAAGCTGTGAGTGTGACTTACTTCACTCAGCATTATGGTCTCAAGGCGCAGTGGTTCTCCTACAGATGATTCAAGTTCGTCCTTCTTTATGGCAGAGTCAGAGTCCACGGTGTGTAAGTCCTGCATTTCTGTATCCACTCACTCTGCCGCCTGAGGCTGACTGAGCATCAGCCTGGGACAGAAGCACTGTGGTCCCCATAGTCCGACAGCCGGGCTCCCATGGAACTCCTGTGGGGCACAGCTGGGACCTATGAGTCAATGCCCAGCATATGTCAGAATAAAAAAAAAAAGGAGGGGGCCTGGACCCTTAGCTCTGAGGAGACCTTAGGGACAACTCCGGCAGCGGCCCACCCAGGACAGACACCTGAAAGAAGGTCATGCAGCTGGGCTGGGATGCTCAGGAATGAGAGCTCACTACCCAGCCCTGTCCTTGCCACCTGTCTGCCTGCTGCTGCCCACAGTATTTGAATGTTGGCAAGAAGTCAGCAAATTCAGCCTATAATACCAGCACTTGGAAGGCTGAGGCAGGACAATCCCAAGTTTAAAGCCAAACTGGGCAACTGAGCGAGACCCTGCCACAAAAAAAGAAAAAGAAGCCAGCAAAAAAGATGCTTCTGCCCAAGGCATCTCAGGGCCCAGGGAAGGGAGATCCGGAGATAGTAGAGTTAGGACAGTTACAAATTATCTGCTTTCAGCCCACAGTTCTGGCGAGTCTGTTCCGCCCCAGGACTGAGGGTGGCATTATGTTTTGTTTTAAGGTTTGGACTTTTTTAGTAGATGTTTCATAACTGAATATGGCATGTGTGAAAATATCAACTCCATGAGCTGTTAGCCCAGGCACATGAATATTCCAGATCAGAAGAGATGTTCACCTCCCTTGTGAATTGCAGTGAGGAAGGTTTATGAAGTTAGGCATTTAGAATCTGTCTGTAAAATTTAAATATTTAGATTGGGTCTGTAGGACACAAGAGGCAATGTTTGTTGCTCACTGGCTTAATTTGATTTTTCTTTTTTTCCCTTTTTACCTTTTGGTAGCGCTAGTTTCTTTTCAAAGCCTCATTCCTGGAATGTTCCCTGTAGTAACGAAGCCCCTCTGACCTCCCCTGCTGGGGTCACCTAGGGGCCAGAGGCACAGGGAGTACAGGACAGACAGCTTGAGACTCTTGTCATCCTATGAGAAGAGAAGTAACTTTCCCTGGGTTAGGAATGAGGTTAGAAGCCAATTAGTCATGGAGGACGGGAAGGAAGAGGCAGATTCCTCAACTCTTCAGCTGTAGGCAAGGATTTCAACCAGATGTGTTACTGATCTAATAAGAGGAGTGACCAAGAGGAGCATTAGGGAGGGCAGTTCTTTAAAAATCAAACTTTTCAGCTAGGCATGGTGACACATACCTGTAACGCCAGCATTCTGGGAGACTGAGGCAGGAGGATCCCAAGATTGAGCCCAGCTAGGGCAATTTAGTGACTGAGCAAGACTCTGCCTCAAAAATAAAAAAGGGATGGAGATGTAGCTTGGTGTAAAGGCCTTGGGCTCCAACCCCAGTACAAAAGAAGGAACAAATGTTTCCTTGAAAATGGGACTATTGAGGGTCTTGGCCTCCTATCAATCACTATGTCAAGGTCTCACTCCTGTCCCCCAGAGACAGGTCTTGCATCTCTCTGGGGCTCTGAGCTGGAACCCAAGCCAAGAAGCCTGTGCTGAGACTGGGTCCCAGTCACACTTAATGAGACTCGGACTCACCCCAGGAACACCCCAGAGAGTAGACAGGAGCCCAGGCCTGGTGCTAGACCCCCTCACCCCAGCCATAGCACATGGGGACACTGAGGGGCGACTCACCAGCAGGGTGGCGTGGGCCACGGACATGACCTCTTTATTCCCCAGCTTTCCTATAACATGTAGCTCATCAGCTTGTCACAAAGGTTGAGTTTACCCACGTCCAGTGTTTAGAACGGCCCTGACATTACACCTGTGTTAGCTATTGTCACCCTGCTCCCTGTGCCTCTGTTTCCTTGTCTGGAAAAGGCAGGGGTTGGGCCAGAGCTCCTTCCTTCTGCCTGTCAGCGATGACAAGCAGAGGTGGCGGGGCCCCAAGCTCAGCACTTTACATGCAAAGTCAGCTCGCTCCCCACCATGTGCCCCGCAGCGCGAGCTGTCACCAGGCCCACTTTATGGCAGGAACAAGGGGTCTCCAGAGGAATGGAACCACCAGGAGAGAGGGGTTTTATTTTAAGGATTGGCTCAGGGACTGTGGCGCCTGGCACGTCTGCAATGTGTAGCGCAGGCTGGCAGCTGGGGAGAATCAGGCAGGAACCGAAGCTGCAGCCTCCAGGCAGAATTTCTCCTCCCCCAGGAAACTTTGGGTCTTGCTCTGATGGCTCTCAGCTGAGTGGGTCACGTCCCCCACATCATTGGGGGTGATTTCCTTTCCTAAAGGTCACCTGAAAGCTAGGGCTCACTCTACCTGCAGCATGCCAGCCTGGCCACGCGAATGAGAGCTGGGCTAAAGAACCGGATGCCACAGCCTCACCAGGCTGACACAGCAGAGGTGTGGAGAAAACCAATAATCTAGGGTCACCTGGGACACATTAGGGAGGGGCGTCGCCTGGGCTGGCACTCAGTCCCGGCAATGCACGTGGAGTCTGAGCCTTGCAGCACTGTCTGGGTGTTCAGAGTGCTGTGTGGAGTGCTGCCTGCTTTTTCTGACTTGTGGGCAATGGTGGCTGCCGCAAACAGGGGTTCTGGGGCCACCTTCTGGGGCAGGGCCTGGGGCTGTGTTTGCACACACTGGCCTGGCATTGAGGAGATGCCAGTTGTCCAGCGAGGTGGAGGGCACTGCCTGAGCCTGCCTGCCTTGAAGGTGTGAACACCCTCACTAGTCACCTTGGGAGGCACCATCTTTCACCTGCCATCCTAGTTCTCTGTCCCAAGGTGTCTTCCTAGCAGGTCCTGGGTTTGTTGTGGCTTTTGTCCTTGGTCCTGTGAGTTTTTTAGGAATTCTCTTCCTTCCTGGCTGACATGGTGCAACATGAATCACAGCTGGGGGCAACTTCTCCTCTGATGCCCCCTGGACACCGGACGCTCAGCACACACAGACAAGAACATTCTGGAAACAGAGACGTTGTACTCCAGGCTGCTGTCTGCCTCTGTGCACATATTTGGGGCTTTCTTCACGTGCATTTGTGATCGATCGTGTCCACAGCTGTCTGGGCCTGGGCTCCATCCTGAGGAATGGTTCCCTGCCTACATCTTCCAGTAGCTGTCTCCCTGTGTTGGCTGTTGAAGAACACCAGGCATGCCCCCAAGACACCTGTAGCCTCACTGCCTGCCCCTCGGACCCCTGCCCATCAGGGGCTGCCCCTGCAGGGTGACTGCTCCCCCACGCCCGGGGTCTGTCGCCAGCTGGCAGCTCTTGACTGCTACCAAGGGCCACTTCCTTCTCTGAGTAATGAGCCCTGGGGAATGGATGGGCGGGGAGGAGCAGTCCATGTGCTGGGACTATGAAGTTGCCCCTGCCTTTTCACCGGGAAGGAAACAGGGCCCTCAAGTCCCAGTATTCTCTGATTAAAGCAGCAGAGGCCGGCTTTGCACGAAGACTCAGTGTGGGGTTAGACAGTAGGGGCACAGTGAGACTTTGGCTACCAGAGGCACTGTCACAGCTCCGGGCTCTGTGCTGCTTCTCCTACTCATGCCAACAGTCAGGCCAAGTCATTTATTTGGTCTGGACTGAGGTCTGGGTTTCTCCAAAACCCCTGGGGACCCTAAGATGCCGCCAAGATTCAGAAGCACGACCAAAGTGCCAGGAGGAACCCATGCCGGCTGAACTTGGGTGGCACTGCTACCGACAGGAGAGACTTTGTCAGTTTCTGCAGGTGACCTGCGCTGCTGCCTACTGTCTAGCCAGCCCTCTTATGAGGTTATCAGAGGTGGTGGCCTCTGTGATCGCGCTGTGAGATCCACAGTCCAGCCCTTCACAAGACCCCCAGGGTGTCAGTTAGAGAAAAGTGTCTCACAGAGTCACACCCAGCGCAGCCCTGGAGCCCATCTGGCCCGCAGGACTGTGAGGGGCTCCTCTTTCTCCACCTTCCTCACAGGTGACAGAAGCCCAGGGATGTCCCCTCACAGGCCTGCCGTAGCTCACAAGACAGGAGACAGGAGGTCTCTGTTCATGGGGCAGAGTGGGCTCTCCCTCTTTCTCCTCTTTTCCCCTGTGCGAATCTCATCTGACAGTTCCTAGGCACAGACTAGAGATTTATAGACCTGAAAGACGCTAATGGCACTGATCACCACCCTCGTAACAGTAAACATTTATGGAGTGCCATCACTATTTGTAATAATTTTTATGTGTTAAATAAATCTGACCTCAGTCTAAAGAAGCAGGCTCCGCTAACCCAGAAGACTGGGTAAATCGGAGTATCTTAGAGGTATGGGATGGAAATCTCTCCAGCTCCAAAGCACACATACCTTTTGGTGGTTTTGTTCTTGTTTTGTTTTTGAGATAGGGTCTTGCTATGTAGCCCAGGCTGGCCCTGACTTCCCAGTGATCTTCCCGCCTCAGCCTCCAGAGTGCTGGGATTAGAGCCACACATCACATCATGTAGTTTCTCTCTGTGGTTTTGTTTCTGGGCTTCCTTCACTGTGGCTCTCTTGTATAATTTCCAGGGGTGGCCTGGGGCCCATAGTATCCCTCTGGTACTATGGAAACACCTTGTTTCCAATTCTTTTTTTAATTGAAGGGTGATCCCTGGGGATCAAGTATTCAGTGGTAGGTAATACTGATAATGATGGTGATAGAAGGGATGCAGGGTCCAGCTCAGTGGTAGGGTGGCAAGAGCATGGGTTGGATCCCAGCGTTATCAAAAATAAAATAATCATAGTGAGAAGAATCATTGTAAAATGCACATCTATCTGCTCTGTGCTTTCAGTGGAGCAAGGCAGTTCTAACAACCACTTCTGCGTGTTCCCCGTCATAGAAATAGGAATGAAGTCGCCACTGAGAGATGAAGCGGCCAGGCCAGAGTAGAGGCAGACTGTGGATCTGAACCCGGATCTACTGGTCCCAGAGTGACTTGCTGTTCACACTTAGTCTCTAAGGACATTATCCAAATAAAGGGCTTGTTACATGGCCCTCCAGCCTGGATGACTAAGAAATGTCAGCAAGATGTGCCCATCTTTGGCATTAATAAACACAAATCAGTTTACTTCAATAACCAATAAATAGATCAAACAAAATAAAGACACATAGCAAAAGAAAGGGGGAAAAAAAACCTTAATCCAAGAAGCACGTTGTTTCTTTTCACCTAACATTTGACAAATTTACATTCTCCTTGTCTGCCCTTGGGTGCCTCAAGTGAAATCCTACAGATATTTCCATGTAACATGAGTTTTTTTCCTATGTAAAATCCAGCACATCAGGAATTCCTCTATTCACTTCATCCCTTGGGTTTTAGACAGACAACGCTTCCCTCAGGAATAATTCGTATGTCAAACTTGTCATTTATCACTGTCTGCTGTCGCGCTTTTCTCCCTGTCCCTCAAAACTTACTTAGCACTCACTAAATAAGGCATGCAGGTGTCTTTCCCGGGCTCATGAGATTTCTGGTGATCTAGGATGTAATCTAACAAAACAAATCTTGTTCGTCGCTGGCATCTCTACAGTATCTGGTTAGTTTCCTTACCTGCTTTCCTTTTCTGACTTTTGTTTGTTGTTCATTTGCTTGTTTGTTTTGAGACAGGGTCTCACAATGTAGCCCAGGCTGGTCTCGAATTTGCAGTGATCCTCCTGCCTCAGCCTCCTGAGTGCTGGGATGGTAGGTGTTCACCACTGCACCCAGCTGCTTTTCTAAATTTGTGGCCTACAAATGAGAAAGGGATGACAGTGTCTCCCATGCCTACAAATCTTATCTCCTATGTGAAATCACAAAGCCTCTGGGGACACAGGCATGCTCCCTCTGATTCATTCATCCGTTCCCATGGGAACCAGCTGAAGAGGGACGTGGCCCTGCTGTGAGCCATCCTGCTGGTGCTGCATCTTGGACGCACATTTCCAGGAACCGGCAGCTCTCTGTGGTCCACTCTATAGTCCAAGTCCGGGAATTGGACCTTCTGATTCCTCCTCCGGGAGAATCAGTGACCAAGAAAGCGACAGATTTGCCTTCGGCATTTGTCTCCCTTGGTCATTCCTGGAAGCTGGGAGTGGGTGCTTAGAGGGAGGTTCCTGTCCTATCGTCTCCTCCTGTCCCCTTGCTGCCCCCTCCCCTCTTCATAGTTGAGTTGACCCCTAGAAAAGCCCAACACCCAGCACCAAGAGCAAAGGGTCTCCCACTGTCACATCCAGATACATCGTAGGTACTCACATGAACGTTACAGTGAGAGAGATTTAGAGACGTCCGATCTAACGCCTCACTCTATAGATGAGGCCGCGGTAGACAGCGCTCAGGGGTGGTCCCGGGTCACACTGCGAGTCCGTGTGCCCTCCCAGCTTCCAGGCCTGTGCTCACGTCTGCAGGCATCTTCAGAGCTCATCGTCCTCTCTGCACAGGAGGAGGGCGGAAACTGAGCTGCCCTCTGCCACACACTAGGCAGGAAGAGCCTGCGCTGTAGGAGAGCTACACACTCCATCCCTGCCGGGACGGACCCCGCTCACCTGCACCAGCCTCCCTGCTCCCCTTCTCTAGCTGCTGCCCGCAGCCTGGCCTGGCAGTGTCAAGGATTCCCTAGGGCCGTCTGCCTTCCTGTCCTCAAAGCTCAGCTGTGTCACTTTGGAGGGTGTCGGGTACCCTTAGCAAGGCTTACCCCTTTCTGGCCAGGATGAACACGGGCGTGTCCTTTCACAAACAGTGTCCCATCATTTTCAGAATATATATAAGAGTTAAAACACCCTGCAGAGGACAGCAGTCGCCGCTGCACAAACTGGCCTGAGGACAGCTGGTACCAGGTGTGCTCCGAATATCAAATGAGCTACCTGGAAAGCACCGTCACGTGCAGTGCCAGAACAGCCAAGCAGGGTCTGCCCTGTGCAGATGACTCCAAGAACCTGGCAGCACAGAGGCTCCATGTGGGCCCCCACGGCTATGTGGCGATCCTGGCTTTTATTCTGCATGGTCTGTTGTAGGGGGCTGCCCAGGACCAGCTGCACACAGGGCCACACGTTCCTGCTGTTTTAGCACCAGGCTGCGTTTCTTCCAAAGGACACTAAAGTGCGGGACAGCAGCCCCTGGCCACTCTGAGGACTGTTCTGGGGGATCCCGAGTCACTCATGAGGGGCCTGGCTCTGTGTTTGGGGCTTCGACAGTTCAGGGGGGTGGAGGTGGCCAGCTCCACCAAGGAGCAGAGCAAGAACTCTTATCAGAAGATGTCTTCTTTTTTCCTAAATGTCATATATACAATTTTTATTGGAGCATGATGACAAAGTGAATAACTTAGCATAAATTTGCATAATGTCATACAGCTGCTAATTTATGATCATATTAAAACACAAAGTTTTGTAGTTTGAGGCCTTTAAAGGCCTTAATCTTCGGAAACTTTCCCTCCTGTTTGCTGTTTGTTTATTACTTACTTAGGGCTGCCAGATAAAATATAGGCATCTGGTTACATTTGAATTTCAGATAAACCGTGACTGGTTTTTTAGTACAGCTCGTACACTATTTAGGATATCCTTACACTAAAAACTTAGTCATTGTATAACTGAAATTCACATTTAACTGGCTCTTTATCCCCTTTGTATGTATGTATGTATGTTTGTTTGTTTGATAAATCTGGTAGCTCCATGCTAACCTTTGTAGACAACTCAGCCCCGCCAGCTCTTCGCTGGCAGGGTGGAAAGGGCTACTGCTCAGGGAGGACCTTGACCTCTGGGACTGGGCTGTCTGTGCAGTGGGGGAGACGGGTGTGCCTTGGAGCACTAACAAAGTTAAGGAGAGCAGACTATACAGCGACGATGGCTAAACTTTGAGAGGCCCAGCGTCCAAACTGCAACCCAAAGCCGTTTATCCTTCCCAAAGTGCCAGAGCTGCAGTTAAACCTGAACATCTGAGTCTTGGCTGCTGGCGTTCTGGTGCGCGCACCCACAGAGAGGGCTGTGCATGCCCACTGCAACACAAGCACTGTGGGTTTATCCCACTGCCACTGAGGCTCCGTAGTTCAGGCCAGCCTTGGGCTCACAACCATCCTCCTGCCTCAGCCTCCTGAACGCTGGCATTACAGGTGTGCTTGTCCTGTCTTTTTTAATGCTGGTCTGAACTCCGACATTGAACTCGGTTCCCTGCAGGATCACAGCCCCAACTTTGAAAAACACTGAGTTAGAAGGTTGTGGTTCAGGAAAGCGAAGAGGAGAGATTTTTAAAATCCAGGCGACAAATGAGGAAACAGGTCAGATCCATGAACAGAACTTCCGAGTCTAGTTTTGCTCATTTGTGACCAAACCAGGAACAAAACCTAGGCCTCACCCAACCCAATTCCCAGCCTGTGCTGTAGTTTAATTCCCCCACTCTTTCCAGTATACGCATTCCGACCCAGGCTGTGAGCCCTACATGTTTGTGTGGCATGGGTGCTGGTTGCTTACCACCTCTAACATTTCTCCAGTTTCCAGCTTTGTTACCATCGCTGGGCGTCTGCCTGACTTAGACCAACCCTGAAACTCACTGATCAGGGTTCTTACCCTTTGACCTTTGGCCTTTTACTACTAAGAGCCTGAGTCAGTATTCCCGTGCCTCTCAATCTCGGCAGCAGTCTTCCTGCAGTCCCGCTGGGACTGGCACCACAGTGACATGAGAAAAACAGTGACCTATTTGCTGCCACTTGTCCTCCCTAACCTAGGAAGTGGGTCGGTGCCTATTATAAACACTTCCTTTTCGAGCTAAAAACACAGAGAGGTTAAGTTATTTTTCTCTGGATTACACAGCAGACCCAGAATCCCAGTCTTCTTGCCCCAACTCTTGTGCTCTGTCATCAAGACAGCCGAGCAGAGTGGCTGCACATAAGGAAGCTGACGGGAAAAGACCTCCAGCCAAGAGTGCTCCAAGTAAGTCGCAGTCCTCAGCCCAGAGCTTCAAACTGCACACAGAGCCCTGTGGAATTGCACCTCGCCTAGTTCCCTCCCTGTGGCCCCCTCCCTTCGCATACATTCTTTTGCAGTTGCAATAGGCAGTTTCCAAAGAAACCCCTGTTCTTGTGACACCTTTTCCACGCCTCTGGTTACCATCTATAGGTCTCCTTAACTGATGGCATCCTACACTGATGCTTCCAAGATTTTCATTAGCTCCTTGGTCCCTTTGCACTGAAAGGGACCGGACAGTCCCTGCCATAGGAGACACTTTTACTGTGGTTCCTCTTGGCCCCATCAGGAGCTGCCAACTCACCCCACCCCCACCCCCACCCCCGTGCACAGCAAGACTCACCAAGAGCCATTTGCGGCCACCACAGCCCTTCCACGGTGTCTCCTATACCCACCCATCCTGGGGTGGGCTGAGGGCTCCGCCCCCAGCTCTGGGCTCCAACTCCCTTACTCAAAGCTGTGCTGGACCCTGTACCCCCTGTGCGGCCCTGGCAACAATACGGATCCTCCCTGAGCTCCCAGGCCTCGCCTGCTAACAGGGGTGATAACAGCGCACCCTCAGGTGCCAGGCTGTTGACGCGGATGACATGGAAAGCCTCAGCACAGGGCAGCACCCCTCTTATTTTTTATTTTGCTGCTGTTGTCAAATCTTCCAAACTGTTCAGAGCCATCTAAAAAACCACAGACAATTCAAACATTTACCTAGCATGGTCATTTTGACTTTGGGGAAGCACCAGAAGTCCCACAGTGTCAGAGCCAGTGAGCAACGTGGGTGAGGACATGTGACATGTTTCTACAAGCTGCCTTTCTACTGGATGGCTCTTAGCAGCAGCGTCCACTGTATTTTTTCCTCACACTTCATAAAGACACTCATGAAAGGGCACTTCCAGAACTGCTTCAGAAAGTGGCAAGGATGATGGGATTAAGCGTGAAGTGAGGGAAAGTATTTTGCAGGGATTTATGGCAATGTATCTTTTACCATACTAAATCTTTTTATGTACACATTCACAGTATATGGTATTTCGATCTCACCACGTATTTCCATATGCCTGGCCATCTCATGGGAAAGCTCAGGACTGAAGGCCACTTGCTTTGCCCCATGTCTATCCCACTGCATCCTGATTTCACATAAACCTGCTTTCAGGGCCTCTGAGATTAAAACATCCACCTAATTATAAAATACAAGTTTGATTACAACAGAATCCTTTCACTAAGATCACTCGTCAGAAGAAAAGGTAATTCACAAGGCTGTTAAGAGCTTTCTGAAATTAGTTCCAGACATTTTTGCCTTTAAACTGTATGATCACTGCCCTGGTTTTAATTTATTTTTCAGTAAAATATGTTAGGACACTAAGTAATCTGGGAGTCCTGGAGCTCACAGCAGGTGGACCAGGTACCTTTACCTTGGCCTAAAAGACTTTCGGGTTCTTAGGAACCTCCTGGCCCCTAAAGGACAGTACTGAAGGGTGGTTTTCTATCAGGTGGGGTACCAGTTTAATAAAATTCAACTCCCAAACTAGAAATCCAGCCCCACCTGCCGTTAGCATACGATTTAGTAAAGGAGTCTCTTTTCTTAGCTAATTGAGAAAAAATCCAGTGTCCCACAGGCTGGGCCAATGTGTGCAGACGTCTGGGTGATGTCGTGGGGGGCCATGCCGCCCAAGCACTGCCGCAGCAGCATGCCAGGGGCCAGGGTCAGAAAGAGCCAGCTCCCAGCCGGAGCACAGCTCGTGGTTTTGTTTGGCTTTTTAAATTGGAATTAATTACCAAATGCAAAAGCCAGAATGCCACAGAAATCTAGTCCTCGCTTTTCTGGGAAACGGGGAATGCCCAGACCACCTGAGCTGGCAGCTAAGGACGCACCTCTGCTGACCCTGGCACCCGCCTCCTGTGGGTACCTCGTGGCCACACCCCCACAGCAGGTTGGCCTTGAACTCACGGGCACAGGCACAGGCTTCACACCGCACCTGAGCTACACGAGCCGGCCCCAGTGCCTGGCCCAGCTTCCTTGGGTCTGCATAGCAGCTCCCAGGGGCTGGTCTTCCCACTGTTCTGTCTCTCCTTCCATCCTTTCTATGATGAGATGCCCTTGTGGCCTGGACCCCACGTGGCTCCATCAGGGCCTCAGCAGGCTGTGCCAGCCTCTGGGACACACGCATGCCCTACTGCTCACTCACTGCAGACCCCAGCCTGTGCCCGACCACAGCCAGGCCAGTGGGCAGGAGGCCCCAAGAGACACTCAGCTGACGCCTTGTGGGACAGAAGCAGGAGCACCCTTGCCCACGTATGTGTGCCGCGTCAGCGATGACCTCCTGCTGGCCAGCTGGCAGTGGGGAGGAGCAGGTTTCTCAGCTGCCTGTGCTGGCCAGAGCTGTCACCAGCTGGATCCAGCAGGAGACTAGTCAGGGACTCTGAGGAGGAAGAGGCACGCTGCAAGGTGAAGGAGCCCTGAGAAGAGGCCCCTTGTTGCTAGGCCTGGTGATCCCAGCTCCCTGGAAGGCTGAGGCAGGAATATTGCAAGTTTAAGCCCAGCCAGGGTAATTTAGTATCTTAGGGATATCTTGTTTCAAAATTTAAAAAAGGGCTGCAGCTGTAGCTTAGTACAGAGCCCTGGGTTCGCCCAGTATCATTACAAAAAAAAGCTCCTGCTGTCCCTCTGCTGCTGCTGTCTAGGGCTCCTTCCTCCAGGCCTGCCCTTGGCGGAAGTGAGCACAGCTGTGCACCATGCTTTGCCCAGTAAACTTTCCAAATAGACAGGGATCTGCCAGGCTCCTCAACAGTGCCCCACTGGTCCAGGGGCATCTCTGAGTGGTTGTTCTTAGAGAAGAAGCCAATGCCAGCTGAGGTCAGAGAAGAGAGGAGGCCAAGGGGAGGGAAAGTAGATCAGGCTGGGAGCCCCCTAAACTGCAGCGACACTAGGGTGGGGTGGCCGCTGCTCCCACGGCCCAGGGCCAGGTGCCCCCCAGCTGCACAGGGAGGGCTAGAGGTCGAGGATGAGGCTGAAATGCTCCCAGCTAACCACATCCTGAGCAAGTGCTCAAGAGTCTCAGGCAGCCCTGTCGCTTCCCAAGGAGCTGCCCTAGCCCTGCGCCTGTGCGATGTGCACAACCCTCAGCGGTGTAGCTGCCTGCATTGTACACCATGCCAGCTTTGAGGCCTTTGCAAGGGCTGCGCCCAGGCGAGCTAGGCAGAGACACACAGCACCCTCCTGCCCCAGACCAGGGCCCACAAACCCTGGAGGCCCGCAGCCCTGCCCCCCCAGTTCTCCAGGGCCTTCTCATTGCTCACGTCCGTGGTCCCTAGAGGGCTCATTTTTGTGCTCCTGGCTAGGCTTAGGTCCTATCTTAAGATCCCCACAGGGGATTGACCCCAGGGCCTTCACACTGAACTACATCCCCAGCTATTCATTGTTTGTATTTTGAGACGGGGTCTCGCTACATTGCTAAATGGTGCCAGGCTGGGCTCAAACGTGGGTTCCTCCTGCCTCAGCCTCCCAGAGTGCTGAGATTACAGACATGGGCCGGCACATTGAGCTTTTGATGAGAAAGCAATTGCTCTTGTGCCTCTTTCTTGTCATTGTCACAGGCTTAGGTGTCGGCAGACTTGGGTTTTTACCCGCCCCACACTACGAGCCCCTTTAAACCTGACTCTCCTGTCTCTGCCTGCTGACCTCACGCATGCACCTCAGAGTTGGTTTGCTCATCTGTGAAGTGAAAACCTGAGAACTGACACAAGCGGACACCCTCGCCTGCCCCATGGGACAGGTCCACAGTGCCCCCTCAGGCCATGGCTTTCCCTGTACTCCATGGTCCGCTTGGTGAACTCCTGCCCCACCCCCAGGGCCAGGCTCTGAGGGGGCGTCTCAGCGGCTACAGGGGTGAACCTCGCTGGAGGTCAGGACAAGAGGATGTGCTTGTCCCAGCCCCGAGTCCCCCATCCTGTGTCCAGCAGGCCCAACTCTGAGAACAGCGCTGGCAGCCAGCAGGAATGTGCCCAGAGCCTGTGCCCCAGAGAGCAGCACTTCGGGAGTGCAGAAGTGGGGTGTGCATGCTGCCCGGCTCCGTGGTGGTGCTACCAGACCTGCTGCCTGTCTAGAGGTTCACGGTCCCCAGATCCCCTGCGGACCCGGCCTCTGTGTCCACAGGGAGACAGAGACGCCCATCCCATGCCCCTAACCTGACCCAGCCACCTGTCCTGGGCCCTGAGGGCCCTGGCTCAGGCCCCACCCAGGGCTGCTCTGGTGACACCTCTGTGCCGCCACCTCCACGCCGTGCTTCCCTCCTCTCCATCGCTGTCTACCTCTCTGCCTGGCTCTGTGGCTGTGAACCTGACTTCTGCTGGTGCCCACACTTGGGACCCTGCGGCCAGCTGGCGCACCACCCCTCAGAACCTCCCTGGGACACCATCATCCCTGACACTCGGGGATAGCCCAGCCTGCCACCTCCCTCAGGCTAAGTCCCTCTGAGACACCTGTGTGGGGCTCACTGGGGTGTCTTGAGCAGGCCGCACACACATTGGGCACGTGACCAGGGGCAGCAGACCCCAAGACAAAAGAAACCCGTGGTTCTGTAAGATCCAAGGCCAGAGCAAATCAGCACCAGCAGCGCATGCCGCTGTCACGGTCCCTGGGCTGGGACAAGCCTGGAGAGAGGCACAAACCGGAGAGGGAAACACACACCAATAAAATGGCAATAAATGGTTGGCGGCGAGGGAACTCGTTTCTGTGTTGTTCCAAAACCTTGTTTAAGTGCTTTTATTGTTTCTGTGTGAGAGAACACAAATGCTTTTCTGAAAATTGCTTCAGCGGAAGCCTCATCTTCTGTGGGAAATCCTTCCACTCCCCCCCATCCCACACTGTGGTCGCCTCGGTGCTCACAGTCCCCTCTGCCCGCTAGAATGTCCCCTAGGCTCCACTGCCCCTAGAACTGTGACTGTGCCTCCATCCTGGCCTTGCAGCAGGCTCAGGGTGACGCCGCCAACAGGGCTGTCAGGGGTAGAGGGAAAGCAGCTTAGCAGCAGCAAGGGAACCAGCCAGAGGCTGAGCAGATGCTTGTAGGAAAGATGAAGTTCCTTGTTTATTGTTTTGGCGGTTTGTGTGTGTGTGTTGGGGGGGGGCGAGTATTTGAGACAGGGTTTCAATGCGCAGTTCAGGCCGTCCTTGAACTCACTTAGCCCAGGTTGGCCTTGAACTCACAGCGATCCTCCTGCCTCAGCCTTGAGTGCTGAGATTACAGGTACATACTAACGCACAGGGCTTAGACAAAATTCCTATTAGAAAAAAAGGGTTGATTTCACCAGAGAATCAATCAGTCAATAAAAGCATCAAGGCATAGGACATATTAATAGAGGATTCTCTTTTGTAAGGGCTGGGGAGTTTTGTCCTACATTAGAACAGCCTGATAGCAAAGATCAGACCCCAAACAAGGTAACCAGTGGGGGGCTGGGTTAAAGCCAGAGGACCCCAAACTTCTGTCCAGAGGAGGGGCTGCCTGTGGGAGAGGTCACTGCTGTGCCCCGCATGACCTTTGTCATCCAGATGGTCCTGCAGACAGGGAGCCTTAGCTAGGAGCACCCAGCCCCTGACTAGGCAGAGGGAAGGGGAACTTCCCTCCTGTTCCATGTGCCTGCACCCCTCTCCCATCAGCAGTAGCTCTGTGGAGTCCCTGGGGGGGACAGAGAGATGGGGTGGGCTGTGTCCCCCCAGCGCCCACTGTGTCCTCACATCTGCTCCCATAGTGTGGTCTCTACACGGTCTTTTTAGAAACAAATGAATTGGGATGCACCACAAAGGAGAATCACAAACAGTTACCTCATAAGAAACCCCCAAGGGCCCTTATGGAGGACGCTCAATCAGGACCCTTCGAGTGTTACTTCTCCCCCTTTTACAGATGAGCAAACCGAGTGCCGGGGCAGCTCAGTCACCACCCACATCTTCCAGCTGGGTCCGCTGAATTGTGCAGCTCTGTTCTTTCATTTACGATTGTGCCTGCTGATCACAAAGCCCAAAATCCCCAAAAGTTCATTATAAAAGAGAAAGGATGAATTACTCCTTAGATTTATATTTTACCTGCAAACTTACCCTTAACTAAACTACGGTATACTTTAAAGCTTAGCTGATTTGACAGAACGATTCATTATTTTACAAGTAACAAGTGGGAATTTCTGTGTGTAGTGACAGCCATCTGACCCCTCTGGGCTGTGGGTCCGGACCCATCCTGGGGGTGCTGAACCTGCATAACTCCGAGTTTCATCTCTGCCCTGGAACTGTTACCTGACTCCCACCACAGAGAGGTCCAGCCGCATGTCTTTCAACTTAGCATGAACGTGGTAGTGCACACCTGTGAACCCAGCACTCAGAAGGCTGAGGCAGGAGGATCACTGAAAGTTGGAGGCCAGCTTGGGCTACATAGTGGGTTCAAGGCCAGCCTGAACTACACAGCAAGATCCTGACTCAAAAAACAAACAACACCAAGAATACTTTAGCATGAACAGCACCACATACAGCTGCCAGACTTAGCAAACAAGAATAAAGGGTATCCAATCAAATTCACATTTAAAATAAAGAATAGCAGATTTTGAAGTATAAGGAGGTGCCAGGCAATCTTTGGGATATACTACTTCTAATAACTTCCGGTTTGCCTTAGTGGAGGCTCCTATTACCAAATAGCCAGACTGGTGCTTCATCAACAGGCACTTGTGGCTCTCAGTTCAAGAGGCAGACTTGGGTCCTGGTAAAAGCTTGCTTCCTGCATGGCTGATGGCCACCTTTTCACTGTGTCACTGGCCTTCGCTAATGCTGCCCCAGAGCACACTGTCTCTTGCCCATCACTGGGACCTGCCCTTGTTTCCCCATGGAACCCTAACTACCTCTGTTACCATGGGGGGGGGGCGTCCAACATCCAGCACTAACGGGGAGACACCAACACTCAGCCTGTCGCATGGGGTCTCCAAAATTGCCATTCACTGGCTGTGCTGGATTTTATTTGGCAAGCCCATGGAGCAAGACCCCTGAGCCCAGGCAAACTGAAGCAGAGGAAGAAATGCAAAATCGCACCACTCAAGTTCGCCTCCTGCCCCCACAAGTCATCCTGGCAGAGTTTCACAGACGGACTCAAAAAGCCAAGTGTGCGCCACAATTTCTCGTGACTTGAGAACTGAAACACCATCTGGCTGCGTATCCCTTAGAATTTTTTTTTCCTTAATCCTGGTTTCTGTGAATAAACCCATCCCTCTCTAGCGCAGCAAGACAGAAAGCACAGTCCTGGACCTATGTCCAAAGGCCCGCAGTCTGCACTAATTGGCTGGGCGATTTGGGTGGTCACTGAACCTCTCTGGACTGTGCCTCCTCAGCCACAGCACAACAAGGTTGAGCTCCTGGAACCTCGGTCTCTCTGTGCTTTGCGTTTTATCGTCATGTGGCCGGTCACCAGCGCCAGCAGGAGCACTGGTCCAACTCTCCTAAGCTGGCCGCAGAAAGGCATCTCTCTTCTTGACAGTGGTTGCCCTCCGGGACCGGGCGCCATTTAGGCCCCTGGACACCACCCTTGGGCAAAGATCTCTTGTTTGTATTTATGTCTTTTTTCCACTTTGGGCTCCACTCTCCCCACTGACCCCCTGCGCTGTGGGACGGGACTGAATGCGCGGTAGGGCATCGGCGACGGGCTGGAAAGATCCCTGCTACAGTGAATCCAGTCATAGTGGAGATCTCTTTCCAACCAGAATATTCTGAGCCCAGACAATGGCTCATATATTTCAAGCTATATTCAAAACAAAAGAATTCCAGGTCAACAAAAGGATTCTCCAGGTCCTTGGCGTTGATTGCAAAGGGATTTAAGTGCTATTTAATGACAGCTTCCAGGCAGGCGGGAGGGAGATAAACCCAAGATGGGCCCCAGGAAAGGCTGCAACCTCCCACAGGGCTCGTCCCCCTAATGACAGCGTGAGACAGAAGCGCCCCAGGCCCCGCTTAGGAGGACATTTGGGTAAATATTTAGACAGTGCTGGCTGCCACTGCAATAGTGACAGAGCTGGGGACCAGAGGAAATGGCCCTGGCCTCTCTGGCCTCTCTGGCCCTATGATGATCCACTTTTATAAACATCCAGGCCGGCAGACACGAAAGGCTCTGGGCTTTGCAAACACATTCGTATCCCACCGTCCCGGAGTCCCGGCTGCTAGGATAGGTGGCCGAGGAGTCAGGAAACAGGACGGGGAGGGGTCTGGAGCCAGCTTCTAAATTTAACAGGCAGTGGCTTTTAGGCTGAGTAGATAAAAAATAAATTCCAGGGCTCAAAGCTCTTATCTTTGTTTACCATTTCCCCAAACAGTGAGCGAGCTGCACCCTGACTCTCTGACTTAGGCTGCGTTATCAGCAAGATAGATGGGCGCAGGAAGGCGGAGTGGATGCGGGGCGGGCTGGGGGTTACAGAGAGCGGTGGGCCGCTGTCCACCTTCCCATGACATTTGCTTGGTCTGGCAGAGTGACCGGGACCTGCTGAGGTCACCAGGCTGCCCCTGGGTGGGTGGGGCACAGCCGTGACGCCCAGACCAACTCGGAGCCAGAAGGGACTCTAGGGTCAGCTGTGTCACATGCCCGATGAGGTCTGTTCATACCCTTCAGCGACCTTTGCAGATGCCTGTCACCACCTTTAAAACTCTCCAGCGGGCAGGGGCTCACCCTGGCAGGGCTGTATGGCAGCTACTTGGAAACCCTCCCCAGACTGGAGCCACCAGCCTCTCCAGGCTCCTCCGTCGCCACAACTACCCTCAGTGGTGACATGGGGGTGCACAGCCCTTTCCTCTGTCACCTGCCGCCCCGGAGATGCGAGACAAGGGCCATCCTGTTGGGCCGCCTGCCCCTGAGCCCTGGTGCTCTCTCTGGACCCGCCCCCAGCTGACAGCACATGGCTTCCCACCCTGTGTCCCTCTTCCCGGGCAGGACATGATTAAGATGTTGGCCAGGGTCCCTTGCTTCCCAGTGGCCCAGATGCCTCTTCCCGTGCACCACCAAAGGATCGTCCTGGGCTCTGTGCTCGTCCTTCTCACCCCAGTCCCTGAGGACTTGGCCACCTCTGTGTGGCCGAGGTCTTCCCACTTCCAGGGGAAGGCACTGTCCCCAAGGGCGTGGACTTCCTCCCTTCTCCTTTGTCCACCCAGAGATGAAGCCTGAGGATGCATTTCCCTCTTTGACTCCTCGGCCCTCTCATCCCAAGACCCTCCCCGGTGGTTCTTCCTGTAAAGCCGTCACTCCAATACCCGGCCTGTGCAGGGGATCCTTGGGGACCCTTCAAACGACACCCATTCCTGCATGCAGTGTGGACCAAGCTCATCTGAATGTCCTGGGCAGGCCCCAGGTCGCAGTGGGCGCTCCAGCCTGCACTGCTGGACTGGAGCTCACCACGTTTGCCGGGGCTGCAGCCAAAGCTTCACACCTCACTGACCTGTTCCCCCACTTACTGTCCCAGCCATTCCAAGCGTCGTTGTCAGATCACAAAACAACACGCTGTCTCTACCTTTCCCCTTCATCAGTGCCTCTGCCATCTAATACATCTCTGAATGAAGAGTGAGATGATTTCCCAAGTACACAATAAGCTCTGGATGCTCCAGGATCAGATCTCGCCTTTCCTCCACCCCCAAAACGCTGCCCAGCACCGCCTGTCTGTGTAGTGAGTACGGACATTTTTAGCAAATCAAATGCAGTCCACTCATGCCCCAGGGCAGAAAGAGTGGGGGAGACTCAACCACCATCTAGTTAGGGGCTCCTTTCTCTAAGCAGCAAACAGACACCTGGGAGTGACCCATGCTAGTGCAGACAGCAGAGCTCTAACTATCACAGAGCAGCGGATAATTCAAAGACTTGAATCTATTTGACGCCAAAATGCATTTTTGTTTATGAGAGCTTGCATCTGGTAATTGGGACAATTTTTTAAAACTAGGTAATTAGATGTGTTTTATTTGTTCCTACCCTACATTATAGGAATAAATAACTCTGCTCCCAAAATAAGACGCTGTTCCTTTCTCTTAACCCCTTCCGGGAAAGAGAGAGTGGTTCGATTTCATAATACTAGAGGGGCAGGGAGAAGAGGGGGTGGGGTGGAACCCACAGTTAGAGGAAACAGGGGAGGTAGGTGCCAACGTGCTGCTTTCTAATTGAGTCCTCACAATTCTGGGCAGCGTGGACAGTCAGTCTGTGAACTGTTCAGAATATCTACTAGAGCTGAGTGTGACAGGGCAGGGGGATGGAGAGTTCGGGACTGGCCTGGGTCATTTATTGGAGAACCTGCGTCTCGGTCATTTTCTCATCACTTGTGTACAATACCCAACGCCCACAAATTAAAGGAGCTAACGGGGTTTTGGAGCTCTCAGTCCCTAGTCAGCAGCCTCCAGGACAGCAACCACATGGGGGAGGGCCCGGCGGAGGAAAGGTGCTTGGCAACCAGAAGCAGGGAGTGCACGCCCCTTGATCCAGTCGCCTTCTGACGGCCCTGCCTTCGAGCCCAGGGGGCTTTGGGGGGCACATTCTCCACCTGAGCCACAACACCCTGTGTCACCAAGGAAAGGAGGAAAGGAAAGGAAAAAGGAAAGAAAAGGAAAGGGAAGGAAAGGACAAAGAAAAGAAAAGAAAAGAAAAGAAAAGAAAAGAAAAGAAAAGAAAAGAAAAGAAAAGAAGAGAAGAGAAGAGAAAAAGAAAAAGAAAAGAAAGAAGAAAAGAAAAGAAAAGAAAAGAAAAGAAAAGAAAAGAAAAGAAAAGAAAAGAAAAGAAAAGAAAAAAGAAAAGAAAAGAAAGAAGAAAGTACGGCAGGATGGCGCATGCCTATAATCCCACACCTGTAATCTCTTGCCCAGACTGAGGCAAGATGATTTCGAATTGGATCTCAGCCTGGGTAATTTCTCAAGACCTTATCTCAAAAATAAAAAGGGGTGGGGATGTGGCCCTGTGTAAAGGTCTTCGGTTCAATTCCCAGTGCTGCAGAGAAGGGAGGGAGGGGAAGGGAGGGGAGGGGAGGGGAGGGAGAAAGAGTGAGCAGAAAAGGGAGGGAGAGAGGGAGGGAAAGAAGGTCCCTATCAGCTTTCCTAGAAAAGGCCTCAAACTAGGAGCAGCTACTGTCGTTTGGAAAGACGGCCGCGTAGCTCCACGCTAGCAGCACAGTCGCACATGCGCACCACAGCCGAACACACCGCAGCAACCACAGCTACGCACAGCGTGTGTGAGTCTCTCCCGGTGTGGAGCAAAGGTGGCGGCAAAGGAAGCTGCCTGGGGACAGTCCGGGGAAGCCCAGCGCAAGGGAAGCAGCCGAAGTCTTCTCTCTTCCAAGCCGGGCTGTGACAGGAAAGGGCCGCGGGTTACCGCAGAGTTCTGGGGGGCTGGAGGGTTGTCTGTGTCTTTGTCTGGCTCCCAGCACATGGGGGCGCTTACTTTGTGGAAACCCCTGAGCCCCACACTTCTGTTTGTGCGGTCAGTTTGTGGATGCTGCTTTTGCTCCGTAATGTACACAAGAGCGACGGGCAGGAGGGAAGGAAGCGAGGCCTGGGGAGGGGAATCCTGGGACAGGCTTGGGTCTGCAGACCATGGACAGGCTATTTGACCTCTGAATGTCTGGGTTTATTGTCACTTATAAAAGAAACCCAGAAGTTACTCTACATCCTTCGCAGCGTGGCTGCGGGACCACAAGGCACAGTAGATGCACAGGCGAGGTCCTGTTGCTATTACAGAAGTCTGTGCAGAAGGTTAGCATCACCCATGCGATCCATGGGGCTCAGCCTGTGGCGCTGGCCCTGAATCCCGTGTGCGCTGGTGTGCAGGGGTGGAGGTGGGGTGCTCAAAGCATTTTCCTTACACCACCCGCCTAATCCCTTCGTGGCCAGGAAAACTTGGGATAATCCCTATGTTTGTGTGAGGTGGCTTCTGTCTCTTTTCTTTTAAAGTGGGTACAAATAGATACTGTGTACACTCTCCTGTTTGTCTAAGGTATAGACGCATTTCTAAGTCTAAATCTATCAAATTCTTTAAACCTGCGTGTAGGACTTTCTGAGCATTGCTAGGGAAGTCAGCAATGTCTATCGAAGACCTCTCTTCCCACCCTCAGTTGGCTCCTCAGGCCTCCCTGGACTGCACAGATGTCACATGGCAGAGCTGTGGAATCTCAAAAGCAAACTGTCACAGCCAAGAAGACCTCGGGGCGCCAGGCTGCTGGGGAGTGGGCCAGTGAGGAGGCCAGGTCTGCTTCAGGCCTCATGCTAAGAGCTCAGGGCTCACCCTGGACAGGAGCTGCAGGGCAGGGCCTTGTCTGCACTGTGTGGGCAGAGCTAGGATCACTGCACTTTCCAAAGTTTGATGTCAGATTCTGAGGATCCCTGGATTATCAGTGTACAAATTTCCCTCCTGCATGTGGCTGGATTGCCCCCACCTGTCCCTGGCTGACGGGACTTCCCGTTCCGTGCTGCAAGGCTGGCAGGGTATGAGGAGCCCTGTAAGTGCTACGCGATGCTCTGTGGTTACTTCTTCGGAGGAGTGATACTGAAGCCGCCCCCATTTCTAAGTCCTTTGGCAAAAAGAAGGAAACGTTAACTTTTCTGTTGGATCCTTGGTTATTTAGGAAAAATGTTTATGAAAGCAATGACATTTTTATTTTCTTTTTCTCGTCTATAATCCAGATCATATCTGCATAAACACCTAGTGTGTGGTACTGTGTGTGTGTGTGTGTGTGTGTGTGTGTGTGTGTAACACTTACAGAAAATGATGCACAAACTCTAACCATAGAAAAGCAAGTTGTTGGCCAGGCGTGGTGGCGCACACCTGTAATCCCAGCACTCAGGAGGCTGAGGCAGGAGGATCGTTGTGAGTTCGAGACCAGCCTGAGCTACAAAGTAAGCCCAAGGCCAGTCTAAACTGCATAGCGAGACCCTGTCTTAAAAAAAGAAAAAAAGAAAAGAAAAGCAAGTTGTCTTGGTTACTTCTCTCTCACTACTGAGACAAAATATCTTTAACCCTGAAGTTAAAAGGGGAAAGGTCTATTTAGCTCACAGTTTAGAGAGGTTTCAGTCCATCGTCGGCCGGCTCCAGGCAGAGTGGCCAGGTAGAAGGCATTGCAGGAGAGAGACAGTTCGTGGTGGACAGAAGGTAGCATAGCAAAAATGAATGATCTTTCTATCCCTTGTATCTTACCCAGGCTACTCAGGGTGGGCAGCACTCACACCCCTAATCCTAGAGCCCTAGATCCCAGCACTGCACCGTGGATCAGTCCCAGTGTCACGCCAGATCCAACCACCTGTGAGCAAGCCCACCTATGAGTGCATGAGCCTTCGGGGGGACACCTAGACACAAGTCATAACAGCTAGATTAATATGAGAGGGTGGTATTACTTCCTACTTACAAAGCTTTATCAGTGAATTTCCCATAGAGTTCTCTAACCATCAGGTTTATCTACTGCATTTCAATGCTGGTTTATAGATCTCATACTATATAATACTGTGAGGGGACTCACAGTCCACAAGAGGGGACTGAGAACCTCAGAAATAAAAGCGTAAGTTGCTGCCCACGAAGAATCAAATAGAAATGAAAGTCTCCCTGAACACAGAGGAACTCTAGAATGTAAACCAACAAAAAGTCCACTTATTTCTTTATTTCTAGTTTTCCCAATATTTTATTTTCAATTTTCTAAAAACTCAGTTATAAATTTATAAAGTCAGTCCCAACTGAGATGAATTTGATAGGACTTTAAGACTCACTGTCTTCCTAATTATCCTTGTAGAGTTATTTAGTTTTTTTTCCCTGGTACTAGAGATTGACCCGGGATCTCTGCACTGAACCACGCCCCCTAAGGCTTTTTATTTTATTTTGAGTCAGGGTCTTGCTCAGTTGCCCAGGCAGACCTTGAATTTGTGATCTTCCTGCCTTGGCCTCCCTCGGCGCTGGGATGATAGGCATGCACCACCACAGCCAGCTCTTTGTAGAGTGATTTAAAACAGAGGACAGGACACCTCATGAGGAAGGGAGCTCCTGCTGCCGAATGTCCAAACAGAAGTGTCAGGAAGCCGTGCCTTCACAGTCTCCTTTACCCTTCCCTTGGAGAGCAGCGTCACCATCATTAACAGTTGGCCCAAGGCCAACCCATCCCGACTGATCCCTGCCTCTCTGCCAGGACCAAGGGTGGTGCCCAGGGTGGATACAGGATAGGGAGCAGCCTGGAGCTCTGGTCTTCCTGGCTGGTTGCTGTAGATACTGCTTCTACTTAAACATGCAGAGGGAGCCCAGGCCCTTTTCTTCCAAAGACAAAACTCTCTCCCCTCCCGCCCCCTCCCGGTTCTTCCCCCTCCCTCTTTCCCGCCCTTTTTTCTTTC
>PVLD010012376.1:0-60673 GCA_004027595.1 Dinomys branickii | reverse complement strand
TTTTTTTTTTTTTTTTTTTTTTTTTCCTTTTTTTTCTGTTGCTGAGAGGATAAACTGTCTGACTAAATTGGCATGTCTGTATATGGGTCCATACATCTACAATTCGAAGATATCAATGGATAAAGCAACAACTACTGTTGAGACCATATCACCTTGTCTATAGATTAGTTGTGATTGTACTATTTTCTATGATAATGGGTGTCTGTTTGTCAATATGTTTTTGTACTTTTATGTTTCTAAAATAAAAAATAAATAAATAAAAAAAAATTAATATGAATAAACTTGCTGAGTTTGTTTAGTTTCAAAACTGATTATCATAATAGCTTTGTTTCGTATTGTTTTCCTAACTACCCCCAAAATGGTATTAAGTAATGGTTTCATTATGGTTTGGGGATATGCTCTTTCTGGGGAAGGTGCAAGAAGCAGGCAGGACGTGTTCCTGTGCATGCTCAGGCTCGTGTCAATGAGTCCCGTCAATAGGATGTGTGCATGACGAGACTGGTCCCTCCGGTGCCATGCATAAGGTACTCACACCTTTCACTCATCTTGCCCTGGGTCACAGCTCTCAGGGACACTGGAAGGCTGTGTGGAGTCACGCCAGACCACTTCTGCTTCATCATTCTGTCAACAACCCATTTGGGCAAAGGCCACTGGTGACTTTCATGTTCCCAAGTCCAGTGGAGCTTTGGAGCTTCTCATCTTTCTTGGGTTTTCAGCAAATTTAATGCTATTAACCTCCCCTCCCTGCCTTCTGTCTTCTGGGGCTTCTGAGACACTGCTGTCTCTTGCTTCTCTCCTCCCCTCTCCTCCCCTCCCCTGGGCCTCATTAATATGAAAGACTTTATCATCCAGATGTTAAATCGTGCAACTTCTCCACGTTAGTCATGGTAGGTCTCCCTCTCTCTCCCTCTTTCTCTCTCTGCTTTACTTCACTATCTACCAAGGCAAATTTGCTGCTACCTATAGTTACCATCTCTATTTTAGTACTTTCTAATATTTTATAACTGATGTGACCTCTCCTTCGAGTCTTGCCCCTGTAGCCAGCGGTCTTCCCAACCTTATCTGGTTGTCTGAAAAGCATTTCAGATTTAACATGTTCTAGACTAACTTCATGATCTTCACCTCAAGTATTATATATCTTTAGTTTGACCTATTTCATCATAATTTACAAATATTCACCTGAAACATAGCTGGAAATATAGAGAACCCCATTTCTCTATTCTCCCATCCCTCCCAAGGAATCTAAATCAATCATCAAGTCCTAACAATTTTACCTCCTGAATAGCTTCTGGATATAGCTATATCTTTGCAGTTTAGTTTCCTTTCAATCTACTTTCTGAATAGTAATTACTTATGTTTTCAGAATATAAATTTTATGCTTGATACACACTACCGTGGTTTGTATAAAGTGTCCCCCATTGAAGCATTACATTAAAGTCTTATTCCCTGAGCTGTAGGGCTACTGTGAAGCCATAGAAACTTTAGGAGGAGGAGCCTAGTAGAAGGAAGTTACGCTGTTACAGGTATGCACCCGAGGTGGATACAGTCTTTTCTCCCTGTTTTGTGGTTCACTTACTGCGGCTTCACTGTATCTTTGTGTTTTTTTAAATATATATATCTAATTCTCCATTGTGGAGTTTTTGTTATATTGTGGGATTTTGCGGTATACAGGTTTTTATATAATATTTATGATTTTAATTATTTTTGCCTAAAAAATTTAAAACAGTATAAAAATATAAAAAATGTTAATTCAAATATGTTAAAAGAATCTTACATCAAAATAAAATACTGTACGGTATGTATTTCATCAGCGGAGGAATATGGTGCTTACGCAGTGGAAATGCCGTATGCCACTACCATCAGCCGGAGGCCGGCAGAATCACCGGGCTGTGCCGGCAGATCAGCACCGGTGGGTGCTGCTTATAAACCGGGAGGGTACAAGGCCCCGCCCCCGTCCCGCCCACAGAAGGAGCCGGCCTGGGCGGGGTGAGCTCAGTAGGCCAGGCACTGGGCCCCCAGGGCTGTGGCTGTTCTTGGCTGGGTCCTGCCTCTCCACCTCCCGGGCCAGCTCCTGCTCTCCTAGCCTCCTGCCCTCAGAGCTGAGATGCCAGTTCACCCGGGCGTCCCCAGGAGCCGTCCCAACCAAAAGCTGAGGCTTTAGGAATAAGGGTCTCCCCAGGAAGGCGTGCGGGAGCGCGGAAAGGGTTTATAGGAGTATGGGAAGAGTTTATAAAGCCTCAAAATGTATGTAAATAGTAAAATAAATGTAATACCGGTACTTCACGGATTTTCACCTATTGCAGGGGGAGATCTCTGAGCAGTAACGCCCTCGATGGGTGAGACATCACTGTACTGGGACCCTGGCCCCCATTTTCCTCTGTCTTATTGCTCACTGGCTACCATATGGTATACAGCTCTGCTTCCCGCTGTGCTCCCAGCCTTAATGGTCTATCCTGCCACAGGCCCAAAATCGAGGCCAATCAACCACGGCCAAAAGCGGGAACCAAAATAAACCTTTCTCTTTCTTAAATTGATTATCCAAGGTCTTTCATTATAACAATGGAAAACTAGCTAATACAGGAACTGAATGTTTGTGTTTCCCCACAATGTCTATATTTAAAGCCTAATTCCAACGTGATGGTTTTCGGAATTGGGAAATAATTAGGTTTGTGTATGGAAGTAGTTCCTTTATGAAAAGAGACTTCCTCCCTCTTTTCTCTCCAGCAGAGAAGATAATCATCTGCAAATCAGGAACTGGACCCTTAGTAGACACTAGATCTGCTGTCACCTTGATCTTGGTCTTTTCAGCCTCTATAACTGTGATAAATAAACTTCTGTTGCTTAAGCCATATCTAGTCCATGCTGTTTTAGTTATAGTACACATAATGGGCTAAGAGTTATGTTCCCTTAGGCCTCATAAAGCCATTTGCATGTCAGAATAAGTTAAGTAATACTTTAGTAACAGATGACCTAGGGCATCTAATTATCTTTCATCAACATTTTATTGCTTGTTCATGGTATGTCTGTGGTTCTGCACCACAGAAACTTCACTTTGAAATTCAAGGTGATGGAGCAGTCTTCTGTCAGATATTCCTGGTTAGAGTGGAGAGAGAAGAAGAAAAGCAGCCCACATGCTGGGTCATCAAGCTTCTGCCTAGAAGCGCCATGAGTATTCCATTGGCCAAAGCAAATCACAAAGTATCTTCTGAGCTCTCCGGGGAGCGGATGCACAGTCATCCCAGAGGGAGGGATGCCAGAGGAATGGAAACCATAGTGTTTGGTGACCAACAACACAACCTATCACCCCTGTCAGTGACATTCTATAGTTTTGAGGATAAAAACTCGAACTTTTATCAGGCCTGTAAGGATTCTGATTGTGCTGTCTCTCCTGAACTCTTGAGCTTGACCTCTCTCATTTTAACGCTTCATCCACTGTAACCTGAGCAAATTATTCTGAGCCTCTTACGTAGCCTCCTTTTCAAGTCCTTGGACATGTGGCTGTTCTGGTCCTCCTTTTCCCACTTACTTCTGTTCTGACTTTGTCCTTTTTCCCATTAAAAAACCAAGACAACATCCCGATGTCCCAGAGGAAGAAACATTTGCAACTTTTAAAAATGTGATAGAACCAGAACCATGCAATCGGTATGTGCAATCAGCTGTGGAGATTGTGAAACCACAGTCATGGTTCTATTTGTTCTGTGACAGGATGAAAACTGCAAATTTTTTATGAGACAAGCATTCTGGCCTAAGAGAGAGCCAAGCACCATTTCCCACAGTGTGCTACCAGGTCACATTTTGTAATCTCTCTGCTCCTTTTCCCTTCCCCAGAAGCATTTTGTAGCCAGTGTCTGGCCTTTGACACAGAGCACAGGTTTGGGAAGGCAGAGCAGTTCGTTGATGTTTTACACAAGCGCTGTAGTCATCTTGTTTTTCTTTATTGTTTTAATGGTGAGGCCATAGAAATGTAGGAGGGAAAGGGAGGGCAGAAATCGCAGAGTAGGAGGAATTAAGAGCAGAAAGTTTTTTCAATTTTTCCTTTCTCTAGATAATGAATAAAATGCTTCTGAACAAAGAAAAAAGTGCCCGTAAAATACCTAAAAGTTAGTAACACCCTTATACTCAGAGTAAAGAACTCCTTAGAATGAGGAAACGATATTGTTTTTAACTTTTCTTGAGTCTTGGGTCCAAATTTCATCCTAATAGCTGAAAAACTGCTGTACTTTTTATAAAACATGAGTCTTTATGAAGCATTACATAAATGTTTGACAGCAAGGCAAGATTCATCATGTTAATTTCTTTTGTTGATTCTTAAAATTTTTTTATTTTAGTATTTTCACTGAAGCAAAATCTTGCTTTGATGAGGAAAACTCAGTGTCTGATGCCTACATGCTGGAATCATAAGGCCAAGAGGTTGAGAGGAGACAGACCCCTTCTGTCCCCATTACACTGGGAAATGTCCTGTGTTTAACTTTATACATAAATGAGAGTTTTCCTCTGACTAGCAGGTTTAACCTCCCTTAGGCCTCCCTTTTAGAATTTCCTAGATTCCTAAACTCCTCCTAAGTCTGCAGTGTTATCAAGACCTCTACATCAAATTCAAATGAAGATCTGCAAACGATAACAGTAGCTTCTTTTCTCTTCTGTCTTTACGGTTCCCTTTTAGCTGATTCAGCTGTCAATTTAGGCCCAGAGCAGCTAAGAACAGTCACAGCAGTCATTAGCATTTAGAAAGGGACTTGGTCTCAACCATTAACACATCCTTGCAAACACACTGCTGAAAAACATTTAAAAACGATCTTGTAGCTTTGGTTTGTGCTTACAGACCAACCTGTAGGAAACTAGTAAACATAGCTAGTACGTTAATAGATAAACATATATTAAATTAATATATTTAGTTTTATTTTTGAATTCATACAAAAAATTTGTTTTTACATTGGTGAGAGAATCAGCTTCACCACAGTAGAAGGAAAATGAGAAGAATTGATGCCGTGAATACTGGTTTTGGGAAAGTGACTTAACATACCAAGTTTGGATGCATTGTAGAAGTCAGTGATTCCCCTGGAAACTTCTTGAATTTGACCATGAAATAAAATAACATTAATGAAGTGTTATAGCAATTCTGCTAGTTACAAAGTGAATATAACTGGACAATATTTTAATAAATTCACATAGCAGAATTTGGTCTAAATTGAAGACTATTTATTGTCCCTATTTTAAAATATCAAAGACATCCTCTAGTCAATACATTTTTTTTGGTCTTTTTTTTTTTTTTAAATTTTAGAAACATTAGACAATACATTTTGATTCATTCCTTTTTACAACTATTTAAAAAGCATGATCAATAAAATTGTTGATTAAAAACATCTAGAGTGCCTGTATTGTGCTAGGCAACATTTATGATGTTACTTAATCTCATTTTCTTACTCATCTTTTTCTTATTCTTTTCTTCCTTCTAGTCTTGTTTCTTCTTTCCCTGGTGCCTCTTAAATTTCCCTACTCTTTTTTTTTTTTTTTTTTTGGTTTTGGAAAACATAGCTTTTTATTTTATTTTATTTTATTTTATTTTATTTTATTTTATTTTATTTTTTCCCTACTCTTGATTTGTCTTGAGCTTTTTCTTTTTCTCCCCACATCATTTGGTTGTAGACTTTTCCTTGGTGCATCCCTCTTGGAAGAGAAGAGACTTCAACTGGAAAATATCCACCAATTGAAAACATAAAAATAACTATAGAAATATATTAAGTCAGTCATTCCAATATCATAAACATGGTCATTGATTTGGAATTCTGCCCACTTTGAGAACCTTCTATTTTGGATTCCTTACTCAGTGGACTGAGACAGAGCAGCATAGCTAACAGTGAAATAATTTTGGCAACTATGAAATTCTGCAAGAATTCTCTGTGTTTACACTGGTACTGCTCTTAATGATATGCTGTTAAGAGAACACAGAACTATGCTCTTTAAGACAGTTTAAGTTCAAGGGCACCATTTATAACCCATCATGTTTTAGGCCTATAAAGTACTTTGAATAACAATCCAAACTGGTGTGTAAGTTAGAGCTCACCATAGACAGCTTAAATTTACACTATTAGTCTGGGACTCGCTCATCTCATAGCACTGGGAGGTACAACCTCATAATCAAGTGCAATTCACATCTCACAATTCTAGGAATCAATATACATGGATACACAGTTATATTATTATTAAATCCAATTGCTTTGCAATTAACTCAATATGACACCCATACAGAAGACTCAAATAAAAAGCCTCATATTTTACAGGAGACAATCAATACACTGAAATCATAGTTACTGACAATGCTAGCATCTTTGGTTGTTACTATAGTACTACATTTTTCTCAGGTCAACCCTACTAGCTCTTCTTATGAATTATAACTACCAAACCTTTCAACTACTGGCAATGCCCACACTTCTAAAAGCATAATATTCAAACATACTTGGCCATTTACAATCCATCTTAGCTGAGTCATGAAAAGTTAAACCCCGTCTACAATGTGGTAAATTATAAGTTTATTATCTTTCTTCTTTGTTTCCAAAAGGAAATTGGAATATCTTTTTTTTTCTGGTGAAAAACATAATAGCTGGATTTGTTGCTAGTTAAAAGAAGTTGCTAGGAAAAAGTAACTCTTGCCTTTCCTCTTGCATAAAGCTCTTACAATTAGATGTCTGAAAGTAAAGCCAAATCATGATAGTATCTTTCTCAATTACTACCACTGTTACTATTCTGTATCTTATCATCACTATTTTAATTAAGCAAAAGCATTTTACAGTTATAACTTGATAAAAACCAACCTTTTGTGAAAATATTATAGCTGTCAGTTTACATGATCCTCTTTCAAAAGATTTTGCCAGTGTGTTTATCTGCCAGATAACTAACTTGCTTAGAGAATCTACTTCCTGAGGGCAGGAACTTCAGAGATCTCTGTAAGAATTGTGGGCAAACTATCAAGAGAAATTTATTGACATACTATTAGAATGTCACTTTGTGAAGATCTCTTAACCCTTTAAAGTAGACTAAATTTGACCTTAAGAAACATTTAGGACAGGCACTAGCCAAAAATGTACCCTTTTCTATGTGTCTCTGTCTAGTCTCCAGAGACCAGTCGAACAGGACATGTTTCCATGAGCCATTTCTGTTTCCTGAAATGGGGCAAATAGAACATTAAGCATGTAAGACACCTCTTTTTTTGAACATATGAAGTGGGTGATTGAAAACAATGACTTACTTAATGCTCTGGGCAGAGTCTATTCTCTATGAATCATCCTGTATACATAATAATGGTGATGAAAATGTTCGGTTTGAAATTTCTTGCTGGCCAGGGAGGAAACCATGGAGTGAATCATGGATTTAGTGATGACTGTCCTGGGGAAGCTAAATCGAGAAGCCACAGGTTAAAAAAGGAGCAAAGAGTGAGTCCTTCACAGGAATGTTATTGTCAGAAGCTTAAGAAGGTAACAGACACCTCTTTATGCTGCTGACACCTGGACAGACTCTGCCAAAGAAGAGCTGTTGGCCCTTCATCCATGGGAAGGCGGAGAAAACCAAACATTTTTTAGTTACTCATGGACTGGAAAGAGAAACTGGACTTCTCGCTGGGAGAAGAGAGATAAATGCCTGCCTTAAAGAGATGGTTATTTTCTTATTATATTGCTATGAAATTTTGTTTTACTTTTTCATAAAATAAAAAAGTAAAAATAAAGAAAAAAGAAAAAAGAGAAAAAAAAAAAGAGTCCCTTGCATAATGCACTCATTCAAGTGAATAAAATACATTGAAGAGCAGTTGGATTAGAGATGAAGATCTACATGATGACTTTTTTTGTTTTGAGGTCATGTATCATTTGTGTTTTTGTGTTGTTTTTGTTTTTGCCTTCATCACTGTTATTTTGTTAGTTTTTTCTCTCTTTAAAATAAAAAAAAATAAAGAAGAGGAGCATGCAAGAGACAGGAAAGATGTTGATCAGTCATTTGCTACAAAATTGTAAACAGTGTTGTTGACATAGGATACAGTGTCAAGTGGAAAATTGAGCCCCTAAATTGTAATTACACTATGGTTATAATTATGTAAAATACGCAGTGCTGTGGACAAAGACTTTGAATACACAAAAGTGAACATAGTTATTGTGTTAATGTTAATGTAGCAATGCTATTCATTTTCCACTGTCAAATCCTATGGTGTTAACATAGGGGTGGGGAGGGAAGAGACTAAATATAGTCCAGTACTGCTAAGGAGGACTGCTGCAGGAGGAATCAGCAACCTTTATCTAAGTTTTACTTGGCTGCACCAGCTGTGAACATAACCTCTCAGAGCATCAGTGTCCAGATATAGAAAGTGAGAATAATAATACACCTGCCCTACAGTAATGGGGCAGTGAAAGCACGCTAAATTTGAAAGTATTGTAGGGGATTGTATGAGGAATTAAGGCCAAAGTGCTGAATTCAGTAGAATAGAGAGTGAAGAAGTCCAAAACTGAGCCTCATTCTCTCTTGGGGGTCACACTATACTTCTTTGAGTGTGTATTTATAATTTTTTTCCTAATAAATCTTTTTATGACTCTTCAAAAGAAGTCCAGAACTAAAAAAGTTATCCTAAATTTCTTTTCCCTTCAATACTTACTATGAAAGCTGGAGAACTTGTGTTACCTCATTTCGTTTCATAGTAAACTAATTATAAACCTTTAATGAGCATCTACTAATTGTTTCCCTGACCGGGTTTTCCAACACCATTTATGCTCTATTGACTTGAAAAGCTCTCTTATCTTATACCTGAGTTTATTTCTGAATGGTATTATTTCACTGTTCATCATACTGTTTTAATTATTATAGATTGATAATATTTTTAACCTGGCCAGGGATCTTTTTATAGTTGTTGTTTTCAATAGAATTCAGGGCAGAGAGGGCTCTACTGAGGAAATAGCCAAGCTTGGGCTCAAAGGAGTAAGAGCCCAAAGACACTCTGTAGTCTAGCACATTTTTCCAGGGGGCTTTGGACTCAGAGGGAGCTTGATTCAAGTCCTGACTTACTGCTCACCATCTGGGTGAGATAAGGTACATTACTTACTCTCTTTGACCTCTTTTCTCATCTACAAATCAATACCAGTTACCTCAACCTGTCACCAGTGGATTCCAGCCACTGCCCTCCTTTCCTTACTGTGAAAACCTTCCCAGTGGAAAGGACATGGCTTTCCTTTCTTAGGTTTTCTTACAGCTGCAAAAAAAGAAGAAGAGCAAAAAATTATCACCAACTTCTTTCCAGCATGCCAAAGGCTTGTTTCCCTGGACAGAGATATCTGATAACTGTACAGTGAAGAAACAGGGCACTGAAATTGTGTATATGTATTTGCTTCTCCCTGGATAAGGCAACGCAGGGATATTGGATGCAATAGGGCTCATAACTGCACTCTCACTTTACAGCTAAGAAAAGGGATATCAAATAGGTAGGAACTCCAGGCAGTTTATGCTTCTCAGAGCTGTAGGGGGAACTGAGTAGAGAAAGGGGAAATTGCTTAAAGCCTTGAAAGCGGGTTAGGGAACAGGTGCACAATAATGGGGCCTCTCTTTTCTGCTCTGACAAGTTTAGACTTTAAGTGATTTAGGGGCAGAGATCACATCTATTACCTCCCTTTTTGTAGTTTCTAAAAGATTATTGAGTGATTTTTAAAAACGTTTGATGATTAGAGTGAAGAAATGTCACATAGGGCCCCAGAGCAAGCCTCTGCCTCCACCAGCAGCCAGGATGGCTTTAGAAGGCTGGCTCTGATGTCTTCTCTCCTTGGGAAGAGGTAGATGGAGTCTGATCATAATTAATTTTAATAGAGACCTGATGTGCTGTGATAGAATGTTGGCCACTCAAATGAAACAGGACCAGGCAGCAAATTTGGACAAAAATAATCTCAGTTCTCCCTTGCCATTGGCTTTAGAATGAGTACTTCTAGTTAAGAAGCACTTAGTGGTAATTTTGTGTCTAGAAAAGCATAGATAAGAAGGACAGTGACATTCACTGTCTGAGTTGGAGAGATGAGAAATAATAAAATAATATGTACCATTTGCTGAGGCGCTGACATAAGCTATTTGCTGAATTGCATGCTCAGTGTCCATTATCTCTCATTCATTAGTTCTTTCCACAAATGCTTCTTGAGTGCCTATGATGTGCCAAGAATTCTGGGAGTGCCACAGGGCACAGCATAGAGAAAGTCCCTGCCTTTGAGGAATTTCTAGGACTTATAAGCAAAAGAACATATACTATTATTTCAGGCAAGGAGACCCGCTATAAAGAACAACAGTGTGTGTGTGTATGTGGAGGGGGTGCAAAGAGACAGAAAGGGGCAAAGGGACAGAAAGCCGTGTCCTTTCCACTAGGAAGGCTTTCACAGGAAGGGAAGGAGGGCAGTGGCTAGAATCCAGCCATGAAGCTTGAATCCATGTGGTGACGCTTTGAGGTAACTGGTATAGTCCTCAATTTACAGATGAGAAAAGAAATTCAAGAGAGTAATTAATGCACCTTGCATCACCCAGACGGCGAGCAAGGGCGGGCCTCTGGGAAGGTGCCCTAGTGGCATGGAGTGAGCTTTGCAAAATGCAGGAGGACAAGTGTTCCTGGCAATGAGTAGCAGTGCAGAGGCATTGAGGGGAGATGAATTTGAGATCATCAAGGCCAGGGTGGCTGAAATGGGGGAGTGGAGAGGGAAGGGAAGGAGGAGGAGGAGGAGAGGGAGGTGCGTGGCTTAAGCATTGTAGGGACTGATGAACATTACAAGTGTCTCTCTGAAGACAAGCAGCACTCAGGCATTTCTGAGCACGACAGGGCTACCTGGAAGCTTACTGAGATGGAGACCACATGCAGGAGACCTAATCTCACCACCATGTGACTGTATTACCTCAGCAGAGCCCTCAGCCCATTGAGCTGGAGCCTGTGGGGTTAGGGTGATCTGCAGTTATCCCAAACTGAGCTGAGGGCATTGGACCTTGTAAACTGGCATCAACAAGCTGCTATCTCCTGAGAGGTGATAAACTTGGGTGAGGCAGCTCCTCTGGGACCCATGCTTGGAGAAGGACACAGCTGTGGGCCATGGTAGTCAACACCCTCACCAGCTGAGGCCAGATGTGCGCGTACTAAAGGGGGAAGTAATGGCATCCACCACAGATCTGTTTATGGTTTCATTCTAACAATCCTCCAAGAGAGACATTTTATTTCCTTTTGATGAGCCCTGGGAAGCTTTGGCAGCCAGTTCAAGGTCATGTTAACTAGCAGATGTTGAATTTGAACCTAGGTCTCTCTGAAGCCAAAGACCACCTATTTTAAAATTATGTAAAATGCACATAAATAAAATATACCATTTTAACTATACTTAAGTGCACAGTTCAGTGGCATTAAGTATATTTACATTGTTGGGCAATCACCATGAGCACCCACGTGTAGAACTTTCATTCTGCAAAACTGAAACATGGTACCATTAAACAACAACTGCTCATTCTCCCCTCCTGGATCTCTGGTAACCGTTCTTTTTCCTTTTATCTTTATGAATTTGACTGCTCTATGCACCTCAAATAAGTGAAATCACACAGCATTGCCTTCCATGACTGGCTTATTCCACTTAGCATGATGACTTCAAAGATTGTGTTATAGTATGTGTCAGAGCTTCCTTCCTTTTAAAGGCAGACTAATAGTCCATTACATGGATATACTGCAGTTTTTAATATCTGATGATGGACATATATGTCATTTGCACTTTATGGCTCTCCTAAATAATGCTGCTTACACAGAGGTGTACAAACATCACTCTGAGATCTTGCATTCAATTCTTTCAACTATGAACCAAGAAGTGATATTGCTGGGTCATATGGTAGTGCTGTTTTATTTTTTTGAGGGATAATCATACTGCTTTTCACAGAGACTGGCCTATTTTTCATCTTCACCAGTGCTGTGCAGGTTTTCCAATGCTTCGGTTTCTCCTCATTCTGGCCAACCTTGTTCTCTCCTTCATTCATTTCTCTCTCTCTCTCTCTCTCTGTCTCTCGCTCTCTTCCTCTCGTTCTCTTTATTGCTCTCTCTTCTCTGTCTTCTAGCAGCCACCCAAACCGGCGTGAGAAGGTGTCGCTGCACGGCGTTAGGACCATGAACTTTACATGCTATTCTGCTGACTCAGAAAGGAATCAAAGATTTCAAGAACGCATCCACTTCCCCCATTCTACTTTTCAGGTGAAACATGGATATTATTTAGTTGAGACTAGTTAATTAACTAAGTTTCTATGTTCCTGGGAACTATAAAAGGGCACATTTTGAATACCCACCATGACACACAGACTAAAAAGGTAAACAAAAATTGGCACCATATTCTGAAGCCATCTTGAAAATTTTTGCTCAAAGATCCTGAAACAGTTTAAAGGGCTATGCTCTTCTGTGCCCATTTTAGAATTCGTATCTACTATTTTATCATAAATTTAAATGTAGTTGCAAAGAATGTAATTTCTAGCCTATTGCAAATATTGGAATTTAAGATAAAACTGTGACATCATCTTTTCAAATGTATCTAAATGAAATTTAAAACCCATCACAGTTTGTTACCTTATCATCCATTTAAGAAATACAAAAACGAGCCCATCGTTAGCAATCAAACATGACATTGTTTTCTCTCTGAAACATCATTTCCATTCTATTTCCCCTTCAAAAATTTATGCTAATGTAATATAATTATGATATAAAGTTTTATATTGAATGTCACATTGTATCTATCAAGCATGCATAAAAATGTAAATTTATATACTTTAAAATTTCTGTGACTTAAGACTCTAAGTGTTTTCTGGATTGAGTTACTTTTACAATTACTAGTATTACACAGTTGATCAAAGCAAACAAAACGAATAACAAATTTTGATAAATGCCAACATAAGAAATAAAGTTGTATTGGAAATTTGAATTTTTTAATAAGGAAAATGATGATGTCTTTATTCAAATATTATATGGTCATGGATAAATATTATCTATTGCTAGATTGCTAGGATAACAAAATGTGTGGCATCATTTCTACTTTTAGTTTTCATATTTAAGGCTTGAGAAATTCTTCTTCCTATAGAGAAGGAGATGGGAACGGAAAGAGTTTTGTTATAAAAACTTCTGTCCACTTTGGGGATGGTAGCTTGACTTACTTGCCCAAAATCATGTGGAAATCTATTGTCAAAGGTTATTTTTAAGATCATAAAAACTCTACTATGTCCTTGTCTTAATTACTTTTCTGGTCGCTGAAACAAAATACCCAACATCCCATCTGAGAAATGGAAATTAAAACAGCACTGAGATCCCATCTTACCCCAGAAAGAATGGCCATCATCAAAAGATCAACCGATAACAAATGCTAGTGGGGCTGTGGGGAAAAAGGAACCCTTCTCCACTATTGCTGGGAGTGTAGATGGTACAACCACTGTGGAAATTAGTGTGGAGATTCCTAATAAAACTAGGATTAGAGGTCCATTTGACTTAGCTATTCCCCTTCTGGATATCTTCCCAGAAGAATTAAAAACATCATACCACCGCAATATATATGCATGTACATTTATAGCAGTACAATTTGTAATAGCTAAATCTTGAAAACAAATGCTCATCAACTGAGGAATGGGTAAAAAAGGTGGTATTTTTTATACAACGGAGTATTACTCAGTTATAAAGAAAGATAAACTCAAGGCTTTTATAGGTAAATGGGTGTAACTAGAGAACATACTCGTAAGTGAAATAAATTAAACCCACATATGTAAACACCATATTGTCTCCTTGCTGTGAGAAACTGAGAGAGTAAATAAGGTACAAGAGGTACAACAGATATCGTGAAAGGGAAAGAAACTGTTCAAAAGGAAAGAACAACTGGGATGGAGGAAAGGAGAAAAGAAGGAAGGAATATATATATATGTGTATGTATATAAACTAAGATAATTGTACTACTAATTTCTATTAGCTCACTGAAAGGAATAGTTAGTGTTCATATTATTTGATCAATCTTACATGCCTGTATCTGGTAATCTGAGCAATTATTTTGAAGATAACTATATGCAATATAATAACCATTGTTAATTTCTTATCATCTTGCTTTGAAATTTTGAACTGTTTTTATTATATTTTTTATTATCTTTAAAGAAAATGAAAGCACTTGTTTCAAGGGCCTTAAAGGAACCATAACAACAAAATATCCGACATGCAAAGTTAAAGGATTAAAGGTTTATTTAGATCACAGTTTGTAGAGGTTTCAGTCCTTACTCGGCTGGCTTCATGGCAGGACGGCTTCACAGAGGAAAGAAGTTCATGGTGCGCAGAAGACATCAGAAGCAACAAGGAGGAGAACGAATAATCCTCATTTTGTCCCTTATATTGTATCTTCTGCTGGAATTAGGGCTGTGCCGATCCAATCAGTGGAGTGATCTAGCAACCACCCATCTTTAATCTCAGCATTGCACTATGAATCAATCACACACTCTCTATTCAGCCACCTTCAAAAAAAACCCTATGACCACATGAGGCTTTGGGGGGACATCTAGACACAAACCATGATAGTCCTCCTTCAATTTTGTTGACAGTCAACATTGGAAACTTCCTGATTTGCAAAAGATTTGCTACCCAATCTGTTATGGGATGAATGGCCTCTCTCCCTAAAATTCATATATGTAAATAGAATCTTTGTAGGTGTAAATAGGGAAGGTGAGGCTATTAGGGCAGGTTCTAGTCCACTCTGACTGGTATTCTTATGGAAAGAGGAAATTTGGACACAGAGACAAAAATACACAAAGAGAAGGGTCATAAAACAGAGGCAGGGAGAAGATGGCCATCTACAAACAAGGAGCAAGGCTTGTGATAGCTTCTCTCCTATGGCCTTCAGAAGAAACTAACCATGTCTGCACCTTAATTTTGGACTTCTGGTTTCCAGAACTGGGAGAAAATAACTTTCTACTGTGTTAGCATCAGCCTGTGCTTCCCTGATATTGTAGCCCACAGCCCTTACAGTCACTCACCTGCACCAATATTTTCCATTTTTCCTTTATTTGGTCCACATTTTTAAAAGAACAATTCACCCAGGGAGACTGGGAATGAATAAAAAGGACCTCCCCTTTAAAACTATTGTGAAAGAAGGGCTGAGTGTTTATGAAAATCAGATACCGACTATGAAGATCTATCTGCATAAAGCTTTCCTTCAAAACGCCCTTGTCAGTGAGGCCCTGTGGGGAGGGTCAGGCCCAGAGGAATGGTATTACCTTGTGGAAGATGGCTGTGCCAGACTGGAGAACGCCTGCTGTGATTCAGGGATGCAGATGATGGCATTTTCATAGAGGATAGGATATCTGCTGGCTGGTGTGTAGATTTTGACTTGTGGCCAGGGGAAGGAAGGGTGTTCCAGCCAGAGAGGAAGGAATTTGGAAATGGACTTCTGACAAGATTAGGAGTTCTAGGGTTAAGACCAGCCCACAGGGCTCATGCACTTAGCCACCTGAGAGCTTATACAGTAGCGCTACACATTTTTTCATGAGAAAGTGACACGATTTAAGTGATACTTAGGAAGATCACCCAGACTTCTATATGGAGGATCGGTAGGCATGTGCTGAGCTGTGAGACAGGAAGGAATCAAAGGGTGCCTGGATCACTAATGGTACTGGAGACCAAGAGACAGCTGTTAGCTGGTTGTGATGGAAATAGAAATGCCCATGTTACAGAGCAGTTGTGTGCCTCCTGCTTAGTGATCTTTATTTCAGATGGGCTGCCAAGTCCCAGAACAGGCTCCTTGCCTTCGCTCTGCTCTCACACTGCTTCCACACTGGGGTGTGTGTGTGTGTGTGTGGATTTAAAGCCCGCTCTTCAGTGAATCAAGCAGAGGTACAATAGGGCATCATGTCTCTGTTGCTTGAGCCTTTCACTGCAAGGAGGAAGTAACTGCTTATGAAAACACTTGGTTGACTAGAAAATCCCCGTGAATGCAAAGATTCAATTGTCTGTTTCTCCTTCATATTGTGGATGCTTCTCCTTCTCAAAGGGCGTAAAGAGGTTTCTGAGGGTCTCACTTTAGCATTAGCCTTGAGGACTGATATCCAGGTAACACACTCCACTGTGCAGTGCATGAGAATTTCATGGGGCTTCATCCCTTTCCAAATCAGGAAGGTGCTGCAGTGCACCCTGCTGAGCCCACTAGGAGAAGAGCTGCTCTTTCCTCCTCCTTCTGGATTCTCTGAGGTGTCTGGCCCTGTGCCCAGCTCCCACAGAGCACTGCTCATTTTCTGTCAGAATCGTGAGTCTTCTTGATTATGTAGCAACAGAAACAAAGCTTTCCTGTGCTCTGAAAACCAGACGTTTTTGTGGCCACATGCTCCCGCCAGGCCCCAGTCTAAACAGGGAAGCATACAGAGCATTAGAACAACTCAGACACGTAATCTCTGCTTGCTCCTGCAATACAGACCATTGTGTTTTTGAGACTCTGTGAGAATAAGAACCTGCTCTTACACTAGAAGAAACTGGTGCTCATTTTCCTTACATCTGTCTCCCTAAATGACATTCATGCTTTGTGGGACCCTGAGCTCACTGGAACCTCCTGGTGTTCTGAGCTTTCCAGGGAGATTGCTTAGCCATCATGGTAGAGAAAACTCCATGGCACGAGGCTACTGACACCCCAAGGGCTTGAGCATTTGCCACTTCTTTGCAGGATGGAAGGAATCATCCTCACCAGGGTTCTTTCCTATACTCACTCTGCTGCCTCTCAGTCATGTGAGTGTCTCTGATTAGATATGGATGCAGTACAAGCAAATGCAATGTCAGAAAGGCAAGGGGTGGCATCAGCGGATCCCTCTGGCATTCGCATCTTCTATTGCATAGATCTGGAGAGAAGCTGGTACATAAGATGACAATAGTCCCTGTCACGTTGCGTGTAGTCACCAGGTAGCGGGCACAGTGCCAAACACTTCAGGCACTCACTCATTTCCTTCTCCAACCTTGTGGAGGGAAGGCAGTGGCAACCTGGAGCAGAGGAGTAACTTTCCCAATGTCTACAATCTACAGTGTAGCTGTGCCCACCAGGATGAGTGCAACTAGGCTTTGGTAACAAAAGATCCTCAAGTTTTAGTGACTTACACTACCAAAGCTTGAATCCTCCCACATGCTACACATCTAACAAGGGTCGCTGGAAGCTCTGTTTCTTCCCCAGAAGACATCACTGGGCGCTGCTGGCTGTCATGGCAAATCAAAGAAGAGAACCTGGTGGGATGCTTACCAGTCTCCTGTTACTGTTGTTTATGCCGGTGACTACAGCTTGTCATATGGCCACCCATAACTTCAAAGGGCAGGAAGGAGGAATATCTGTGGGCAGCCCGAAGGATGGCTGTGATAGCAGAAGAGGGGTCTAGAATGAAACGTATTTTCTAAAGCAGATGCTTTTTGCAGCCTATAAAATAAAAGCTTCTATTCTGTCAGCCCTGAACACCTCATGGGTGCCAAGCACTAGGCATTTTACAGATGTTGTTATTAGTAGCATTAGTATTATTGTCAGCAGCAGTAGTGTTTCGGATTAAACTCAGGATCTTTACACTGAGCTACATTTCTTCCCCTCCACCTTTTACGTTGGGGCAAAGTTTCACTAAGTTGCTGAGTTTCCAGGGCAGGGCTTGAACTTGTGATCTTTTTGCCTCAGTCTCCCCGAAAGCTGGGATCACTGGCATGGGTCACTAGCCTGGTTACAAATATTATTTCTGGTCCTCACAACATCCTGTTAGGTGGATACTATTATTTCCTTCATTTCACAGATGAAATTACTGAGACATGGAAAGAGCTTGCAGTAGTTTGAGCCAGACGGCACAGGGAATAAAGCATGATGCTTGTGCAGCCCTGGGGTCGGCCTGACTCTGCAGACTGTGTTCTCTCTGTTTGCCGGGAGGATTTCCACTTCGGTTTTGCAACAAAAGAACCACATAGAGTTTTGAAAGATAAAAGCTTAGCTTAATCTTGTATCTATTTACTTACTTTCTGATTAAATTGTAAAAATTGCTCATTGTACAAATTCTAACAATACAGAGATCAGGGAGAAAGTGAAAAGTTACTTGTAACAAAAACTTCTAGAGTCATTGCTAACATTTTAAATATGTCATGTAACTTGCTTCTTCACATACCATGATACTGTGTACTGTACCTCTTTCCAGTAAATGCACTTCATTTCTTATGAGTGCATAATACTCCATTGAGTGACCATGACACAATTTATTTTAAATTGCCTGAGGATGGACATTGATCTTCTGTGTAACATGATTTTGTTATTTTTGAGTTCCATCTTTCTTCAGTTTCTGAACCAACTGATGCCTTCCCCATCGAGAAATTTTGTAATGGTCAAAGATCTTTAATCAAAACATTAGTTTCACTATTCACTGTTGCCTCTTCTCTTTCCTTGCTCAATCGGGCCCCCTGCCCCCCGTTTGAAATGCTTTGTTTCTGCAGTCTCAGGCCAGGGGTTTTCCTTGGTATTGTTTTTTGTTCATGTAATTTTTCCAAAATTTCCCTATAAAACTGTACTCTTACTTCTATTTTCTTTCTTTTGGCTTTTTAATAGTTGTATTCATTTTCTGTATATTTGCATGTTCATATTCCAGTACTACCCAGTAACAGATCTTGTGCATTTCCTGGCTGTTACATTGTGGTGAGGCACAGAACCTTTCAACTGTAGCCCCTTTGCTTACTTCTCTGAGGCCCCAACTATAGCTGCTCAGACCCACTGCCTTTCTACCCTCCTTGGCTCGCCTTATTCTCTGGACCTGGAATGGCCTGCACTGGCGTCCTCGGTTGGTCTCCAGGGGTTCAGCTCACAGGCCTGACCTTTCACGAAGCCTTCTCTGACCCCCTCCCTTAGTCAAAGTTAATTGCTCTTTCTTCTGTGTCTCATAGCTCTTCATTACATCACTAAAACACACTCATTTGGGAAAACATTTATTCAGAGCCTGTGGTGGGCTCTGAGGTGTAGGGGAGACAGAACAGTAAGCCTCGGTACCCACGCTGAGGCTCCTTAGCCCCTGGATGGTAGATGTGAACAAACAATCCCACCACAGGGTGGTAAAAGCCGAAATGCAGGTAAGCACAAAGTGTGACGGGTATCGCAAGACATAACCAGCACCGGTTGACTTTTATTTAACGTGCGCTTTTCCTTTATAAAAGTCAGCCTCCTGAGAGATAAGCGAGCCATTTTAAATTACCTTCCCCGCACCCCCAACCCCCGAGGCAGGGACTTTGTTTACGGTGACTGCTGTGACCCCGCATGCTAACAAGTCATCTCAGGTGTGCTAGAAGGGTCCTGGGGTGGACGCCAGGCACAGGTCCAGTCCCACGGCCCTCATTTCCCGGAGTCCAGTCTACTTTTTAACATCTTTCTCTCTCCCTGAAATAGATACACACTCGTCTCCAGATTTAGAACAGGAGTCATGACTATTTCACGAAAGCCTGGAAAATATGACTTTTCCAGAAACGGTCTGGGTCGGTCATAGATCTTCAGGGTCCTGGCAACTGAAGGACACGGCTGTGCCCTAATTGGATCCATTTCCTCCCAGGCCTGATTGGGAATTTTGCACCAGCTCGGCGAGCCGTACACCTCGGCCCCCGGGGCCAGCGGGAGACGCTGGAGCGGGGCCTCTCCGCCGGAGTGAGCGCTCTCTGCCGCCGCAGGCTTCTCCAGCTCTCCACGCCGTCGCCGATCCGCGCGCGACTCCGGCCCGGGTTTTGCAGCCTACCTGCCGCCGCGCTAGTCAGGCCGGAGGTTGGCGCCGCCGAGGCCGCCGCAGCCAGGGTGTGGGGACTGTACCGCGCACGCGCGCCCGCGGGGTCGCTGGCTCCCCGCGCCCGGGCTCCGTGCGGCCGGAACCCTCGCGCCCCGCCCTGCCTGGAGCCGCCCGGAGCTGCCGGGTCCCGGACCCACTCTGCGCGCCGGGCGGGACTATTTTTCGGCCTGTGTTCTCTCAGCGGCTGGGAAAGAACGTTCTTGGCTCTCTCCGCCTGGCTGCGCCTGTTCCCGCTCCTCCCCCGCCGCGTGTTTTCCGCCCCAGTAAAGATCGTGCCACACAAACAAGCTTCGAATGCCCTTTGCTGAGCGGGGGTGGGGGCAGCGAGTGCAGAGCCCGAGAAGGCCATTTTCAGGGAGCGTCTCCGGAGCCGCTAAAAGTCTTGTTTTCTCCCCAAGTGGAAGGTGTAGGGGGCGGGGGCGGCGTGGGGCCGCTTCCAACTGCTACACGCGCTCGAATAGTTGTCAGTAAAATGAAACTGACGTCAGCCGGGGGGGGGGAAGATCTCTTTTGTTCTCTTGTTCTTACCCCTCCCCTTCCTTGCGATCAAAGGCAAAAAAACATTTTTTGGAGGTGGGGGGAAAGACAAAAAGGAAAAAAAAAATTACAGTGCAAAGAGATAGCTTCCATTAGAGCTCCCGCCCAGGCGATGGGAATGTTTAATGAATGCATCAAGTCTTTTGATCACCCTCGCTCGGCTGGGTTCAGCAGTGCCGGAAGGTTAGTTGCATATCCTGTGGCTGATCTGAAATTCGATCAGCAGAGGGGGCAAAGAAAAGCAAAGCGTTTTAATGGGAATCAATAGAGGATCATAGGTCCTGGAAGGAAATACGTGTTGATTAAAAATGCCACAAGATTAAAAAAATGTTCATGACTGGCTTAAAAACTGAGAAAAAGGAAAATGCAAGGGAGGGAGACAGGGAAGAGAAGAGAGAGGAGAGGGGAGGAGGAAAAAAGCCCTTAGCAATCTATTTTCTCTGTGCGCTGCTGCCAGAGAGGCAGTCAGCAGACCAACAGTGTGTGTACTGCTTCAAGCTACAGCGGGCAAATTTAAAGCTGTATGCTCAGAACAACATAATAAATACTTACTGAAAATGCATTTCTATTTCTAAGCGGGGTTCCCTCATGCATTATACAAAGCACCTAGGGCTGCAGTAGCGAGGCACAAGGGGACAAATATGGTGCACTGTGACTCAGGTTCTTACAACTTGAGCTTTTCGCAGTTGAGAGCGAGAACAGGCACACTTTTTTTAAGTTAAAAAAAAACCTAGTAGCTTTGAAAGATACTAAAGACTTAAATTAAACTTTAAATAAAGTCATAGTTTAAAAAATAATCTGATACCTGAGGATGAAGAGAGGGTAGGAGGGGAGTTAACCATGGTAGAGAGCATATTGATTGGGTTACAGGGTGGAAAATTATTGCCCTGTAGGTAGGGAAAGTGATCAACAGTGTGATAAAATGCTTGAAGGCTTTATGGATAACAACCTACTACAATAGGAAAGGAAAAAAGCCTTCAAAAACCCACGTGGGCACAAAAACACAACTATATGCGCTATTTCTTTGGCCTTTTGGAAAAGAATCGATACAATTTACATTTTTACACATTAGACAAAATTTCTTCAGCATTGTGAGGGCATCCAGAGGGCAAAGGCGGGCGAGCTTTTGGTAATGTTTTAGGGGTTCCTCCAAGGAATTCTACGTTCTAATCCTCCCCTTTACCCACATCTTCCTTATTGTTATTTTCTTCCACTGTTACTGAAGAGCATAAAAAGGATCAGGGAGCTTTTTTAGGGCACTGTCTCTTGGCATTTCCAATAAGGTGTTCCTCTGTTTTATGGGAAGACTGGCTCTAGGACCCCTATAGATGCCCAAGTCCTCTGCTCCAGTCCCTGACATGCTTTGGGATCTGCATATAATCTACACAATCGTCCTGTATGGTGTAAATCACCTCTAAATTACTTAGAATACCCAAGCCAATAGTTGTTATACTGTATCGTTTGGGGAATAATAACCAAAAATTCTGTACATATTCAGTACAGACACAATTACAAATTTTTTTTTCTCCATCCTTCATTGGTTGAATCCAATAGATGTAGAAGTGTATCCATGGATGTAGAAGTCATGGATGATAATAGAGGGTTGACTGTATTTAATTTCAGTAGTTCACCTAGAAGGCAGTCTGTTGAAATTAAGGTTTTTCTTGTTCCGTCATAAATTTTCTCACTTCAGTATTTTGTCTTCACTAGATCCATGAAGACAGGGAATATATCTCCTTTCTCATTCATATTTCCAGCAGTGCTTTTAGAACAAACGCTTACACAGAGACCTGATGGAATGCTTTGGGTTAATATTGGCAGATGGCACACTGGTAGAATTTCAGAGACCAAATGTATTACTGGGTAATCTCAGAAAAGTGACTTAGCCTCTCTAAGCTTCAAGTCCCTCACCGGTAAAATCGGGATACTTATAGTTGCTCACCGGGAATCACATTTGAGGCTGAAATAATGTGCATAAAGCACGCAGCATAATTTGCAATATCTTACTATATAGACATACATAATGTATAGAATTTTGTATTATTTATATTACATAACATCTATCTATCTGTTCATCCATCTATTTGTTCCTTCTCCAAAGAACTCCCACCTAGGAGCCACGGCATATTTAATCACAGTGTCCTGTGGATCCTCCGTAAGTTTGAGGTGATGCCGAATGACTTTCACGACTAGACCCTAAGAGTCTGGCTGTTGGTTGGAATGTCAGCTCTTAGGACACTTCCTCTCAGGAGCCAGCTATAATCTTCAAGAATGGAGAATTGTGTGTAGGTGAGTTGCACAAACGTGGGCAGGTTGATAACGCTAAAGTTGCTCCCAATAATAGTCTCCCTGCCAAAAGACATCAACTGCACGCCTTGTGAATTAGCCATCTTGGGTATCCAGCACCCCCAGCACCACATGTACCAGTGCCCACACTGAGCACTGAGCTACATTGCCAGTCCTTTTTAATTTTTTATTTTGAGACAAGGCCTTACCAAGGCTTTGTTGCCTGGGCTGGGCTTGAACTTGCAATTGTCTTGCCTCAGTCTCCCAGAGTACTAGGATTGCAGATTCTGTACCACCACACTCTCATTGAACCTTCTGATGACTCTTGCCCTAGCTCCTCCTATCTGATCACAATTGCCACCCCCCCAAAAAAAACCCCTAGTAAGAGCTGCCTGTTTGTGTGTAACTGACCTGCAGAATGATGAGGGGTGAAAAAATCCAGAAAACAACAAAATCCAGAAAACAACAATAAACAAAACAAAAACATAAAACGAGCAAATGCTGTGCTAATATTTGAATGTGTTTTCCCAATTCATGTGCAAGAAAACTTACTACCCAAAGTGGGATGTTACTGATACTTAAAGGTAGGACCTTTGGGAGGCGGGTTATGGATTAAAGGGTGGTTGAGGGAAGGGCTCTGTTGTAAAAGTGAGCTCTCTCTAACACATTTGCTCCGTTTGTTCTGTGATGCCCTTCACCACATTGTGATGCAAGTAGGCCCTCAGCAGAAGCCCAACACACCGTGGGTGCTGGTCTTGGACTTCTAGGCTCTAGAACTGTGTGCATATAAGCTTTAATTTTTTTAAACAATAATTTACTTGATATCAGGTATTGAGGTATAGCAACAAAAGATGACTGAAACAGCTAGCTTTTATGGATGTCTTTATTCTACATTAGGTATTAACCCTGTTTGTTTAATAAACAAATGAAATCAGCCAACTGCTTAGCAATCTCTTCCTTACCTTTTCCTGTCTGACCCTGTTATTCTTCAGCACCTGCAATAACATGTCAGCCCCATTGCTGAAGCTAGTGAGCTAGGTAGGTGTTGACTGCATGAAGAGAGAATTTTGTACGACCCTTTCCCAGGGGGCCTCAGAGTCCAAACGAGAGAAGCTGCTTTTCCCATGAAACAGAGACTGTCTGTACACTGCTAGATCCTGGCCTAGAGTGATGGATGCTGAACCATTTGTCATTAAATGGAAATATTGCTTATTTTCTATAGCATGCTGATTGAGAGGAGAAGCAGCCATCTAGGGTTTGAGTAGGCCTTTTGCCTACAGACAGTGTTCTTTTTCTTTTCTTTCTTTTTTCTTCCTTTTTTCCCCTCAGACTGAGGATTGAACCTAGAGCCTTCACACTGAGCTACATCCACAGCTTTTTTTTTTTTTTTTTTTTTGAGATAGCATCTTGCTAATTGCTAAATTGCCCGGGGTTGGTCTCAGATTTATGACCCTTGTGTCTCAGCCCGTCTGAATGCTGGGATTACAGGCCTGCACGACTGTGCCTAGCTCCTCAGAGCGACTTTTTTTTTTTTTTTTCAATTCTTTTGATGAACTTCTTCTTCCTTCCCTGGATTTTCAAAGTGTTAACATTCAGGAGGACACACTTTTAGCATTTTGGGAGCTACCAAAATGAGCAGACTTAGTATCATATTTTACTTTATATTTAGGGCAGTAAATAATCACTAGGAATATACAGTATATATACATGCCTCAGTGTCTGTAGGGGATTAGTTCCAGGATTCCCTGACAAAACCAAAGATGCTCAAGTCCTTTATATGAAATGGCATAGCATTTGCAGATAACTGATGTACATTACTGTGACAAGAAAATAAGTCTGTATGTACTTAGTATAGGTGCAATTAAAAATGGTTTCCACCCATAGCTGGTTGAATCCACAGTTGCAGAACCCATGGCTGTGGAGACCAATTGTACATCTCTTATTTATAGTGCTGTTTAGTCCTTGGTAGAGTGTGAACACTGATTTTCACAGGGAAGGGCCAGGTCTTGAGCTACACTCACCATACAGTCCCTTTCCTAGAGTGACAGTGGTCCTGAGAGGCAGTGCTTCCACTACGGATGAGTTCACCTAAGAGTGGCGTGAGGGTGGAGGCATGGGCAAGAAGTCATCTGGGGTTCACGTGTAAGTAAAGTACAACTTAATTTAATCTTTTTGATTTTTGAAAGAAAATTCCTAACTTAGCATTTCATTTAAAAATTTAACAAAAATCATAAATGAAAAAGTATGTAAGTCTCAACTATTGTGGTTTAAAGGCAGAGATGGGCACTGGGGAGGGAAAGGTGGATGCGTGCTTGTGGAGAGAAGAGAATTAGGTGGTTTTATGGATCCCAAGATGAGGCCATGTTTTCGATATTTAATTGGATTGTAGATGAACTATCTTTAGTTGCATGTTTTTGTATGTGCTTTTTCCTTATATTTATAATAAAATGTTTACATAGATAAAACTCAAAGCCCTTTAAAAAATTGGCTCACATTTATCATATACATTGCCATAATAAGCCCAATGAAAAAGATTTTTTCGTAAGCTAAAGGGTCAGCTACTCCCATAGACCCTTCAAAAATTGTATTCTGAATGCAATAGTTCCAACAATCTTCCAGAATGGAAATCACTTTCTGGAATGCACCAGTTGGAAAGTGTCATGTCTTCTCAGGTGGTGCTGGCCTAAGTTGCTGTCCAGCCCCTTGCTACTGTGACTTAGTTTATATCCAGTGGTGGTTTATTAGCTTCATTTCAGTGGAGTGATTGGGTCACTGAGCTCAGTCTTTGTGGCTGAGACTTACTCTTGAAATGGGAGCCTTTTTATGAAGCTTCATCCGTGTGTTTTATTCATCTAATTAATTAATTTAGTATGTGTTATCTGTCTACTGTGGACAAATGCTGCATGCACAAGGGGGTAAGGATATATTGTTAAAGACACAATTGTAGCCTTCTGACAGCTTCCAGATGTGTTGAAAAGACCCATAGGCAATCAAGTGAACGCTAATAGGTAAACTAGATCCTCACTGAACACTCCTGAGGAAGCCAGCAGAAAAGGGAAAAGTGGGAAGTATCTTCAGGAAACATGAGTGGAGACCAAGGAAATCTCTGGGAATCAGCCAGGTGGCTGGGCAGGGCATGTGAAAACCTGAAAGGAAGGGAGCCTGAAATAAGTCCAGTGTTTGAGATATTGTGTGGGCACTACTCATTTTGCCTCAGGTTATGTAAACACACCTGGACATAGAGATACTTCAGCTTATCCTGGTCTTTTGAATCTTGGAAATAAGTCGTTTATAAAAGATTCATTAACCTGTTAAGCAATGAATGGTTTTGCAAATTAATATGGCCCATTATGGCTTCTGAGTCTGATGAATCCGCTGAACTAGATTTTAACCTGTAATACTGGTGGTAGATTTTGGAAAAGTAAATTTTTCTTCCAGTTTTTTTGTTTTGTTTTGGTAGTGGTAATTTCATTGTTGATGCCGATTATGTTCTATAATATTAATTTCCTTCTTTTGTACTTACAAATATTCCAAGATGTTCACTTTCACTTTGTAGGTGTGATATTTTAGTTAGAGTACATTTTTTTATTGTGGTAAAATACATACAACATAAGAATCATCTTTTAAGAGTACACTTTAGTGCCGTTATTGTTGTCTAAACCATGACAACCATATATTGCCAATAATTCCCCATTTTTCTTTCCTGTCCTTCAAACCACCATTCTATTTTCTGTCTCTCTTAATTTCACCATCATAGGTACCTCATAGCATCATTTTACAGTTCAATATTTGGCAGAATGGCTTTCAGACTTGTGGTGGTGTTGGAGAAAGATTTTACAGGACAAATTATGAAATGCTTAAGACATTGAAATTTTATGTGTACAGTTGTGATTTTCTGTGCATGGGTAATTTATTCTGAACCTGGTTACGTCAATGTATATCAAGTTATCATCAAGGAGGGTCAAAACTCCTGCCTAGTAAAGACTTTTGGACAACTAGGATGGCAAAATAATACTATGAATTATATCATGATATTCTGTCTCCTCTAATTTGATTGGCTGTTTCTTCTATATGTAAAATCAAGTGCTCTCCAGCTGAAGCATATTCCTCTGCTTAACTTTATTAGTTACTCCCTTAATGTGGCAAGGACACGGTACATATTATGATGGTGTATTTTTATAATGATTTATTTTATACATTTCTGGAGATAGTAAAAATAACATTTTGTTTTAGTCACCAGTGTTTGAGAAACAACACTTTATAACAAGTTCAGTTTCTTAATTTAAATAGTAAAGTGTTCTGAAAAGTAAAGATAGGCAATGATAGCTTATATCATCTCAGACCTTTGCAAAAAAACCTCAAAGTAAGATTATAGATATACACTTAGATTATAAATAATTGTATTACCAAGGTATCTGTAAGAAAATTTAATTAATATAAATTATACATTGCAATAAAAGTGATCTCTATAATGGCAAAATGTGAATTTTATAGCTGTCTGCTTCCAATATGAAGTCATCTTTGTCAGGGTGATTTGAAAAAAGCCTTCACTCTTACAACTAATGTCTTTATAGGAATTCTAGTTCTTAGGTTGCACTAAAGAGAGAAGAACCTCATTAATTCTCACTTTGCTATTCCATAAACCCTATAATTTCCACAAAATTCCTCAGCAATATCATTTTACTTCACAGAAAACATTTTATAGCCAGAAGCTCTAGGCAAATCTCACATTACTAAGAATTCGTTACTTTTGCCAAATATACTATAGACCATTTACTAGCTGACTACCATAAAGTATAATGACTCAACTACATTTATCTAAATACACTAGCAAAGCAAACTTCATATAAAACTTCAGATGTAAAAAAATATGTTGCGTGCATATTCACGTATTTCCATATATAAAAATGTATAAAATAGATTTTTATAATAATATCCTATAATAAATCAGACTTCTCTATATTTACATCTCTTTGCCATTCTTCAACCAATAGGAAAAGTTCATTTTTCTATTCTTAGTTTATGGTCTGGTCTTGTAACTTGATTTGACCAATGCAGTATCACCAAAGTGACACTGGGTGCTTTCTGAGGAAGGACTTAGAGAGGCTATTGAGCCACTGATTTTAAAAGGTCCTTTTGAGTAAAGGCTCAGGATTAAAGCATTTTGGAGAGAAAGGCCCAGGTGACCCTGGTCCTTGCCAACCTGCCAGCAGATGGCCTACAGGCAAGACCAGAAAAAGAATTCTCCAGCCAACCCAAAGAATTATTAGAAATAATAAATAGTGGTTGTTTTATAGCACTAAGTTTTTGGATGCTTTATTGTATGATAGTGGGTAACTGATACAGAAATTGGCGTCTGGCAGGATGTAAGTAACAAAATCTTAATGTAACATTGGCTTGGGGGCTGTATAGCAGGCAGAGGAAGGAGTGCCTTAGGAGAGATTGGAAAATCAGTGAAGAAGCTACTGTTAGAGGCTAAAGCAGCCAAGTTATATAATGAGGAAATTCATGACCATAGTAACTGGTATGGCTCGTATCTAGATGTCCCCTCAAAGCCTACTGCACTCATAGGTGGGAGTTTTCAGAGCTGGCTGGATCTAGGGTGTGTAATACTGGAATTAAAGGTGTATGGTGCTGTCTTAGTCCACTGATTGATTTAGCATAGCTCTGAATGTGGACAGTGGGAAGGCCCACCTGGGTTTGGGTAGCACCACCCAAAAGGTTTGCAGCCTGGATAGGATAAAAGGGAAAGGGAAGCTTACTACTGATGTTCCTGCTGCTTGCTGCTTTACCTAGCTGCTGCCTTCTGCCTCTTTGCCATGGACTCTTTCTCCTCTGTGATGCCTCTCAGCTATGCTGTTCTGTCTTGGAGCCAGCCAACTATGGACTGAAATTTCTACAAACTGTAAGCCAAAATAAACCTTTCCTGAAATTCTTTTTCAGAATTTCTTTTTCAGGTATTTTGCCCCAGCAATAGAAATTAACTAAAAAAAAATCTTGCAAAATAAGAAAATGTACCTAATGAGTTTGTGGACTTGTTTAAGGATATTTCCAGATAAAAGATGACCATTAGAAATAGTTTTCTTTTTAACCTGTGAAGAAAGAAATGGATCAAAGATAAAATGTTTGTTTATATTGTAATTCACAGGGGCTATAAAGGGCCCAGGATATTTTGAATTAGAAAGGAAACCTCTTTAAAATTTCTAATCTCTCCAGTTGGCAGGAGATTTTCAAAATAAGACATGGCTTCAAGATAAGCATTGAATCTAGGCTGGGCCCAGTAAGACTTTAGAAGAATTTAAGGTGGTACCTAATGGATCCTGTCAACCAGATAAAATGTTTTTTAAGAATTTTTTTTCCTTGTGGTACCAAGAATGAAACTCATGACCTTGTGCTTGTCAGGCAGGTGCTTTGCCATTTAACTGTATCCCTGGCCCCTAAGAATCTTAGGGTTATTATTTGATAGCAATTGACACACCCAAGGTACAGATGTATACTGGAACGAATTATAGAGATGCCTGTTGGGCATAGAGAGAAACACTATAAAATTCATAGGAAACCTTCAAAAAATTTTGAGAATGTTGTATTTATGGGAGCACCATCAACTTGGATAAAAGGAAGAGGGAAAGAGAGTCTAAAATTAATAAGCAACTTCTGGGCTTCTCACCTCCTAGAGGCAAAATGAACACTAAGAAAGTATCTCTTTTGCAAAAGTGGATCCTTTCTCATGATAAGCAAAACGTGTTTCAGAAGCAGACACACAGTTGATCTAAAGCCAAGACCTGAAAAAGCAATGATTGAGGGAACCAACCTTAGGGATCATAACTGGTTCTTCAGTAGAGGACAACATTTTCTAGTCCCTGAAAAGGAGGCCTGAAATGTGCTCAGCTGGGTTGCAGAACTGTTGCAGACCAGTGACAGTTCTTTGTATCATTTTTCCCATTTTTTAAATGTGAGTATCTATTTCATTTTTAAAAATCCCTGTCTTCTCATTGAACGCTATAGAGGCAAATAACCCATCTGTGTAGTTTACAGATTTCTAGGTTAAGAGTTGCCAGACCAATGAGCTGAACTTAACCCCTTCTAGACTCTGAGCCTGATGCTGGAACTGAATGAGGTTTTGGTGGTTTGCTTGTAAAGGAGTTGTGAATCACTGCAGCCAAAGAGAAGACTATGGTACATTAATGTGCACAACTGTGGTCCCCAGTGAGTTGTGCATCCCTTCTTAGGTGCATGCTCTTGGCAATGTGATGTTGCTATTCTTCTCATCAAGAAGTGGGGTCTAATTCCTCACACTTTCAATCCAGACTGGCTTTATGGATTTGCTAAGACAAACGAAATATAGGAGAAGAACACCATACAGCTTCTGAGGCTAGGGCCCGTGGGGCTCAATGCCTCTGTTTTTGTTACCTTGGTCTTCACCACACTGTGGGAAAGTCCAACATAAAGATCACATGGAGAAGGGGTCTATCTCTTTCAGCCATCCTGGCTGAGCGCAGACCCTAGCTGGTCTGCCAGCTGAATATGGTTGTATGAGTCAGCGCCCATGAGGCAGCGGCAGAAACACTTGTCCAACCCACAGAAGCATGAGTAATAATAAATTGCTGTTGCTTTAAACCATTGGGTTGGGATAGTTTACTTTAGAGCAGTAGATAACTGGTACAAATTAGTATTTAGCAGGGGATTGGTGTGAGTAAAAAAATTCCTTAATGATTTTTTCCTGCTTGTAGCAATAGAGCTCTCCATGTGTGGTTTGGTTGACAATATGAGCCTTTAGGTTATTTGAAGTTTTAACTAGCGAATCTTAGTAAAAGATGGTGAAAGAAAAATGACATGTTACAGGGTTCAGTTCAGTTGCTTGGAACCTGCTTCTGTAATTTCAGAAGCCTGTTGGTGTTATCATTAAGTGAAGGTTTTAGAACTGGATCTTCCGGACATCAAATTCTAGCTCTGGCACTTACTAACTTTTAAAAGACTTAGTAAACTTTATTTATTTATTTGCACTGGAAATTGAATTCAAGACCTCACATTTTCCAGGCAGGCACTGTACTGCTGAGCTAATCCTCAGCCCTAAACTTTATTTCCTTTTTTAAAATTTTTTATTTTTTTTATTTTAAAGACAAAAGAATGGAAACATACGAACCAGAACAAGCCATAAACAATATCAAAAATAGAAAATTATACAGAACATAGCAGGGAATTAGCATTGGATGCTGTATTACATAATGTCATCTTCACACTAGTTAACACACAAACATTAAAGGAAATACCAAATTATAGAGAAGATAGTAGGGAATCAGCACTGGATGCTGCACAACGTAATAAACTTTATTTCCTTATAGCAGTTTTAGGTTCATAGAAAAACTGAGATGAAAGTTCAGAAGTTTGCATATATCTCCTGTCTCCACATATGAATCTCCCACCCCACTACTGCCATCTCACATCATAATGTTTGTTACACTCCATTCACATACCAGTGTCACCCCATGGCCAAAGTTTACATTAGATTTCACTCTGGGTGTTGTACATTTTATGGGTTGGGACAGATATATAATGACGAGTATCTACCATTGTGGTACTGTGCAGAGTAGTATCATCGGCCCGAACTCTTCTGTGCTCTGCCTGCTTATCTCTTCCCCCTCCTCAAGCCCTGGCAATGCTGAACTTCTTCCCGTCTGTGTTGTTTTGCCTTTTCCAGTATGTCATATGGTTGGAATCATGCACTATTTTCCCTTCTCACATTGGCTTCTTTCACTTAATAATATACATTCAAGTTCCCTCCATGTCTTTTCATGGCACTCTGATTGCTCATTTATTTTTAGTGTTGAATAATATTTCATTGTCTAGATGTATGTATCATGGACATTTATTTGTTTACCTACAGAACGATGTCTTGATTACTTCCAATTTTGGCAATTACAAATAACATTGCTGTTGTTGTGTGTAGAAATAAATTTTCACTTTGTGTATATACTACCAAGGATTGCTAGATCATGTGATAGTATATGCTTAGAAACTGCCCAACTGTCTTCCAAATTGGTTGTATCATTTTGCATTTCCTGCAACAATGAATAGAAGTTATTGCTCCATATCCTTGCCAGCATTTGGTGTTGCAGTATGTTGGATTTTGGCTATTCTTACAGGTTTACAGTGATATCTCATTTTTGTTTTCATTTCATTTGTGCCACTGAGCTGTATGCTGGGCCCCAGATGTTTTTAATTTTAATAAGTACAGTTTATCAATTCTTTTATGGAGTTTGGTTATATTTAAAAAGTCATTGGCAAGCCAAGTGTGGTGGTACACACCTGGAATCTTAGCACTCTGAAAGCTGAGGTAAGATAATTTAGGGAGGCCCTATCTCAAAATTTAAAAAAATGGGTCTGCAGATATAGTTCAGTGTAGAGGACCAGGTGAAATCCCCAAGACCACCACTACTACCAAACAAACAACCCCTCAAAAAGTCATTGCCATACATATGGTTACCTAGATTTTCTCCTGTGTTGTACCTAGGAGTTTTATTTTTTTTATTTTATTTTATTTTTTTTTTCCGGGACCGGGGATCGAACTCAGGGCCCTAGTGCTCAGCGGCAAGCACTTAGCCCACTGAGCTGTACCTCCAGCCCCTTAGGAGTTTTATACATTTGCCTTTTATATTTTTGTTTTTGATCCATTTTGAGTTTGTTTTAGTGAAGAGTATAAGATCTGTGTCTATATTCTTTTATTTTTTTGTACAAAGGATGTCCAATTGCTCTAGTACCATTTGAGTAAAAAACTATCTTTGTTCCATTGTTTTGCCTTTACTTTTTGTGAAAGACTAGTTGATTATTTTTTGTGTGGGTCTCTTTCTGAGTTTCTTATTATGTTTCACTGATTTATTTGTCCATTTGTTCACCAGCACCACACTGTTTTATTTACTATAGCTTTATAATAAGTCTTGAAGTTGGGCAGAGTCTGCTCTCTGACCTTATTCTTGTTTTCAACATTAAACTCTCTATTCTGGATCTTTTGTCTCTCCATATAAAATTATAATTAGTCATCAACATCCACAAAATAACCTGGTGAGATTTTCACTGGGACTGTCACTGGGACTATTGATCAAATTGGGCAGCACTGGCATCTTAATGACTTTGAGTCTTTCTACCCACGAACATGGAATATCTCTCCATATAGTTAATTTATATACTTTTCTTCAAATTTTTATAGTTTTCTTCATATTGGTCTTGTACTTTTTAAAAAAAGATTCATATCTAAATATTTCACTTTTTGAACAATATGATAATGTGTTTTTATGTCAAATTCTGCATGCTAATTACTGATGTATAAAAAGGTTATTGACTTTGGCATAATAATCTTGAATTCTGAAATCTTGCTATGATTACTTAATAGTCCAAAGGTTTTTCTTTTTCTTTCTCTTGGTTGATATTTTTTTCTAACATAATTATGTCATATAAATTCATGTTTAATCTCCAGGCATTTTGGGGTTTTTTGGTTATCTTTCTGTTACTGGTTTCTAGTTATTTCACTGTGGTCTAAGAACATACTTTGAGTTCTGTTATTTTAAACTTGTTAGGCTGTGCTTTAAGCCTAGAATGTGGTTTTGGTGAATATTCTATGTTGTCTTGACAAGAATGTGTAATTTTCTGCTGTTGGATAATATAGTCATAGATGTCAGTTATATCTAGTTAACTGATGTTGCTGTTGAGGTCAACCATTAATGAAATATCTGTTGGACATGTTCATTTCTGATGGAGGAGTGTTAAATTCTCTAAATATAGTAGTGCCTGCATCTATTATTTTTGCAGTTTGATCAGTTTTTGTCAAATTTATTTTGATGCTCTATTGTTAAGCACATATACAATAAAGACTGTTATGTCCTTTTGTAGTATTGGCACCTTAATATTATATAGCTCTCCCCTTTTTTGTGTGTGGTACCGGGGATTGAACTCAACACCTTGCATATGCCAGGCAGGTGCTTATTCCACTGAGCTATATCCCAAGCCCCTATAGTTCCTTTCTTTATCTGTGATAACTTTCCTTACACAAGTCTGCTCTGTATAAAGTTCATATAGCTTATCTTTCTTTTGGTTAGTGTTGGCCTACTATATCTTTCTTCATTCTTTTACTTTGAAACTGTGTCTTTATATTTAATTTGGATTTCTTGTAGACAACATATAGTTGGGATATGTTTTATGACCCTCTCTCACCATACTTGTCTTTTAATTGGTGTATGTAGATCACTGACAATTCACATGATCATTGATCTAGTTGGATTAACATCTACCATGTGTTTTCCTGTTTCCTAATTGTTGCCGCTATTCATTGTTCTTATTTTTGTTTTCATACTTTTCTGCCTTTTATGGTTTTATTTGAGCATTTTATATGATTCCATTTTCTTTCTTAGTATATTGACTATTTCTTTTTTATGGACTTGTCTCAGAGTTTGCAATGTATATTTATTACTAATCCAAATATAAAGTATAGTAAATAATAAGAAATATATAATATCATAAATGTATATTTATTACTAATCTACTTTGAAATAACACTATACTGCACCATGGGTAATACAAATATTTTATAATAACATAGCTATTAATTCCTTCTATTTATTATTTCATTGTTGTTTATTTCACTTATACATATGAAACACCCTCATATACATGAAACAAGCCTATGTATGTAAGTACATGCACAAAAGCATGTATGTTGCCAGTGAGTTGAGGGTTCTTCTGCTTGATTCAGATAGAAATCTTGGATCGGCCAAGTGAAGCTCTGCTAGCAGCGCTGGTGCCATGGGTTGACACCAGTTCATATTGGATCCCATTGGTTGGTGCTGCTGGATGCTGGCCTCTGCTGCTGCTGGCCACCACCATATGACATCAGCTTTTGCTTGGTGTTATCAGCTGGCTTGTTTGGTTGCCTCTCTCTGTGGCTTGTCTGCATTGTCTACTGGTCTCTGGAGTTCTTGTGGACAAAGAGCTCCTGGCGTTAATTGCTCTTTCCTTTAAAGTGACTGCTCTGTCCACACTATTCAGGAAAGAATCTCAAGTAAAGTTACAGGGCCTTCCAAGCCCACATGCTTGAGAAAAAGGTCCTGAGCAGATTTACAGGACCCCCAGAGGGAGGCTTTACTTGAATAAGACCTGTGGAGGAGAATAAGGAGGGTCAGTACGCTAGCGGGAGTCTTCCTAGACTAAGTGGAGAAGTGGATAGAGCAGCTGTGGGTGTGTGATTCCTACAAGCAGGTGGAGGGTACTCAAGGAAAGTGCAGCTGTCGTGTTGGCAATGACAGGAAATGCAGGGGAGACACAAGCTGTTTGACTGACAGCTGTTGTGTCTCTGTGAAAAATGGCAGGCCCAAACTGGAGAATCTTCAAGAGGGCTAGCTGTGTCCATCACAGCTCACTGGAGCTTGGGAAAGTGGGGGATGGTAATGACAGGTGGCCCAGATCCCTCCTTTCCTCTGCCTCTTAAGAGTATAGTTTCCTGCCACTTCTCCAAAAGGTGGCAGAGTCTGGGGCAGTGGGCATGGGGGTGGGTGCCATGCTGACAGCCAAGCTGCATCTCCCACTGGAGTGACCTGGACACCTATCGCCAAGGAACCTGGGAGGATCCTGAGGCAGGTTCTCCCAGGTCCTATGCATCGTTCCTCTAGTTTCGTTCAAGACTTTTTATCTTTGATTTTCTGATGTTTGAACGTGACGTGTTGAGACAGTTTTCATCCTGTCCTCCTCCTTTTTCTCCTCCTTCTGCTCCTCCTTCTCTTTCTTTGTGTTTTCTAAACTTTTTGAATCTGCAGTGCAGTGGGAAGGTACGTGGGGAGGGGTACTGTTCTGTAATTCTCCAGTGAGGCCTTTCATCTTTGCTAAGCTTGTGCCTTTGGGCGGTAAACTTTATCAGTACTTCTCAGGTTTGTTTTATTTTACTCTTTCCCACCTTTTAGAGAGAGAGAGGATAGCTAGAATGCGCAGGAAGTGGCTATTTCCCTTCTTCCAGGTGTCTTAGGTTCTGGTGAAGCAGTTTCTCCTGAGGACAGGTCTTCCTCGAGAACAGAATGTGCTGTTATATTTCAAAATAGTTAAGACCAGAAGGTGCCATTTATTTCAAGATGGTTCCTTCCTCTGTGGGAAGCCCAAGAGGAGTTTTCTCCGATATTCACTGAGAGGACTTAGTTGAGCTCCTTGAGAGGTAACACTATAGTGTGTAGTTTGCCCCGAGGCTGGCGCCCACTGCAAGTCTCCACATCAAGCCTACAGTGATTTTTCAGTTATAGTTCAGGGGTTTCTGTTCTGGTGTTGATATGTGTGGAAGTTTCTGGTCTGCTAAGTTTGTGATTCTCTTCTTCTATCTGTCTGTCTCTCTGACTTTGGAGGCAGAAGTTTGCCCTGTGACTGCACTTCACTGCAGGATTTAACAAATTTTTAGAGATGGGTATTCTGGTAATCTGGGAGGCTGAGGCAGGAGTATCATAAGCTTGATAACAGGGTGGGCAATTTAGCAAGACCGTCTCAAAATGAAAAATAAAAAAACGATTGCGGGTGTTGGTTAGTGTACAGGCCTTGAGTTAATTCCCCAGTACCACATGTATACACATGCCCACATACAAATGCCAATACAGGCAAACACACACACACACACACACACACACACACACACACACACAGAGTTGTTGGTTTTCAGTTTTTCACTTTTTACTAGAAAGGGACAGGGGCTTTCAGGTTTCTCACATGCTAGACTAGGAATCTGAAGTCCTGCTTACCAACTTTTGACCTTTGACAAATTAACGATTAAGTTAATTGTTCTGAACTCAGTTTCTTCATGTGTAAATGAGGTGTCTGATTCTTATGTGGCATGGTTGTTGTGAGAGTGAAAGCTCTAAGGCACACACATATCCTGGTATAGGTGCTTGTGAAATGGAAACAGGCTAGGGGTGCATCTCCTGTGGGCAGAGCCGTGGGGCTGGAGGCTTTTCCACGTTCTCTACTCAATGCCTATATCTTTATGATGCTCAACTATACCCTGGTACACTTGTATTTTCTGAGTTATTGAGGGTAAGTATGACACAAGAATAGTCCCCAAAGTTACTCTTAGTTAACATTTGTCAAACCAGAGCTGTGAGCCAATCACCTCACAGTGAGTAGGAAGGCATGAGCTCCCAACCCTTGGTCCAGAAGTTTCCTATATGAAGCTGTTCTCTGAACAGCAGAGCAGAAAATAGTGACACAGCAGTAGCAGACCATGGAACAATTTATGGATCATGGAAAGACTAGAGTTTAAACTGTATTTTGAAGCTCAGAGAATAATCAGGCACACTATCTTTGGATACAAAGGACAAAAAAGTATAATATAGTCTGCAACTCAGTCCAATATCATTGGTAACGTTTTCAATTTTTAATGTTTCTCACTACTTAACAATATTGTGATTTCTTCCTACAGAGGATGAAACTACAGACCCCTGCTTATTTCCTTGCTTGTCTATTACTTGAGGTTCTATTATAAACCTTTGGCAGACCACAGACATATAAACCTTTTATTTTTTGACTACACACATGGTACTTGGTTTTCATTCATTTGTCGTCCACTCTGGTCAGGGAGGTTGCTGAGGCCAGACCCTAAGGTCGTTGTAATCTTAAGAATTGGGTGAGGCTTTGAAATTCATGATGCTGGAATCAAATCATGCAGACTTGGCAAAGGAGTCTCTGCTAAGCACTCCTATTATCTGAATTAAAAAACGTAGTGACTGATTCCAAGCTATGGGCTTGTTTCCAAAACTCCTATGCTTCCTGGCATCATTTAACTCTTAGGTCATCAGAGGTGAAAATACAGAGGTGAAATTTTTGCCATTTCCTTTTAATGCTTAATAAGAACCTATGTAATTTTGGAAAAGCACTGGAAATATGATATTTTATACTGTGAAAATGAAAAAGTCTATTTTCTCCTAAACAAATTAAAAGCAAGTAGGCAAACAGATTTAATATTTATATTAATGTTACATGATTTTTAACTTGAAGTATTTTTCAAGATACTAATGCATTTTAAATACTGCTATTTTGTGTTTAATGATGGCTTATAATTTACTTTGCAATATTAATGACTTCTAAAGGAGGTGTGATTTTGCACTTATTATAGAGCACATGGGTGAACAAAGTTGAAAACATTAGTGTGGATTTCCATTTTAGGATGAATTTCCACTCATTTAATGTGATTTTTACCATTTACATTTTTTCCAAGAGATAAGCCAAGATGCATGAGGGTTATTATAGAAAACATAGTATACTGAAAGAATTCTTTGTTCTAGAAATGGATTTGGCCAAATGTCTGGGTTTGGAGGCACCTGACAGGGGTCTGTGTGCTTGGAGAGCTCAGAGGACTCAGGGGCATGCAGCCTTAGAGATACTGGCATGGCCCTTCCTACAGGGCCCTGCAGCTCTGTGTTTGTTTGAAGTAGTCATTGGGTGAGGGGTGGCCCAGCTGGTGCTGTAGCACACAGAACTCCTAAGTGGCAGTGACAGCTCATTCAGCTGCAGTGTGACCTTCGGGGAAATGTCTGCCATTCATCCACTTGGGAGAACCCCAGACTTTCAGGCCACAGACTCCTCATCTGTAAAATGAGGGATTTGGATTAGATGATTTGCAAGGTCTCTTTCTATTCTCAAATGCTATGGTTCTATGAAATTAAGCCCATTTGATCTAAAATTGCAGCTGAAAACCTTCTGGGTGTAGGCATGATGGAGGAATGGATCATATTGCTGATAAGATAAAACCCTCTTTTTAGCCTTATTTCTTTTTTGCTACCTCAAAGCTTTTTTTCCTTTCCTCCCTGCTTACTCTGTGTTGAGTAGGCTCAGGGAAAAAAGAAAACATCAGCTACATTCCTTCCCCTAAGATGCTTCACATTTCAGGGAGGAAATGACTGACGCGTGAAAGAATGGCACTGTGGAGCAGCACACACCTGTGTGGAGCAGAGCCTAGACCAGGGCTGAGAGACGCAGTTCAGGCTTCCACTCAGGTTTCTGCTGGTCACCGGGTTGAGCCCTGCCCCTTGCTTTTCCAGCTCTCCTCATCAGATACGCAGCTCTCCTTTCCGCTGTCTCTGCTTTTGATTACTAATCCATCCTGTGTGCCCAGATCAGTGTCTAAATAAGGTAATTGATCTTGTTGAATGAATGAATTGATGGATGAGGGGGTTTGGGAAGAGCACTTAGGGAGAAATGGGATTGGATGGGCCTTGAAGATAGTCTTTCCAGGAAGTGGGCAAGGCCGCCTATAAAAAGCAGGGCCCCTTGAAACACCAGCAGGACAATGAGCCTTTCTTTCTGGTCCTGCTTGGTGAGGTGAAGGTCCAGAAAAAGTCCACAGATTTCATTTTCTGCATGTTCTCCACAGAGTAAACCTTTGCAGATACCGTTTTGATCATGAGTCAGGTTTTTCTTTGGACAATAAACCATCACTTGGTGCACCTGCCACTCCACAGCCTCCTTGCTCTCCAAAGCAAGCCATCATCAGAGATGCCTCTCAGAGCGCTCAGCTTCTCAGATGGCACCAGCTGCTCCTGGGCCCATCGTGGGGCCTTGCAGAGTGGAGTGAGGTCAGCGCTGAGGGATCTAAGGATCATCCAATCTGGTAGTTCCCCAATGTTGGCTGCAATTAGGGTCCCCTGGGGAGCTTTTAAAAAATACTAGGGCTTTAGCCTCCACTTTTCTCCCCCAGATTCTAACTTAATTGGTCTGGGAAGCAGGGACCCAGGCATCAGACTTGGTTTACAAGTTCCCCAGGTGACACTAATATGCAGCCCGGGTTAGAGCCACCAACTAATCTACTAGGGCCAGAGAAATCAAGCGGCATGTCTGAAAGTGACAGGCTGCTGTTCCCCTCAGAAATACACCAGAGGAGCTGCAAAGAATTTCTCTGGGTGGACGATTTTCAGTTGGCCTGATTCTGCAGTACATTAAATCAATCTGGGATAGATGTAAGTCACAGATGCAGACCAGATATTAGAGAACTGGAGGGTACATTTCTGGCTGATGGCAAGACTCGGGAGGAAGGCTTCCAAGGTGTGAGTCATGGGGACCCACCAAGTCTCCGAGACTGACAAAGTGCAGTGCCTACCATGAGCCATGAAAAAAGGATTGAAAATGACTGATACTGCAGGTCACCCAAGGGGGGTTGTCCCGGCTTTGTTGTTTCCTGGAAAGCCTTTGTTGCAGTGCCTGTTGTCTTTATGTAGTCTGCTCTGTGTGTCCCCATACTGCAGGGATGTAGGAGCTTCTCCCTTTCAAAGAGAGCCCTTCCCCAGCATGGTCTTGGAAAGGGCCCAGGTCACCAGAGCAGAAATGCTGAGGCTGCTTTTTCTACTAAGTGCTCAAAGTCATGCTAGGAAAAAGGAATGAACAAAATAGCCTTTGCTACCATTTTTCTCTTTTCAGACAGATACACAGTGGAAGAACGAGCTGTCACTGCCACTTAGCACAACTGAAGCTCCAAACAGAGCCCTTGTATCCAGTCAGTGATGCTTAAAAAAATACCAACTCCAAGTGATATGGAAAATTAGAGGATAAAGGCTCTTGAGAATCTAGGAGGTTGGGGCCAGGGGGTGAGGTCTATTTCCAATGTTCTTGCCTTCTGGAGCTAATGAGACATTGAGAGGAGGTGTTGTCTGGAAGCCAGAGGATGTGGGGCTGGATACTCTTGTTCTTTGATCATTTTCTGCTTTGTAGTTTCTGTGGTAGACTGTGAAAGGCAGCTGTCCTAAAAGCGAACTGTGGTCAGTGGTTAGCACTGTCAATATTCCAGACCACCTGGAGGATATTGAGCTGTGGAAAAGATATATAAGAGGTTGTGTCTTGGGTAGGGGGAATCACTCAGAAGACATTGATCAAGTTCTTATATTAGAAACTTGGATAGAGGGCAGAGGTTGTTTTAGATGTAACCAGAAAAAAGAATCAAAAGCAGTGAGCTAGACAGGAGAGGATCATAAAGTGCATTCCCTTTTTCCTTTCTGCTTGTGGAAATAATTACTGGAGAAAAGGAATCCCCATCTAAGAATTTGATCTGGCCCAAAGAACATGTAAACTGCAATTTCATAGTTGTGAATTTTTTGTGAAGAGAAATGACTGGGGAAATGTGATTGCTGTTTCTAAAGGACAGTCCTAGGATAAACCATCCTGTTATCACAAGAGTTTATAGTACAGTGAAGATGATGTATAATACCAGAATACTGTGTATGTGTACACACACACACACACACACACACACACACACACACATACACACACACACACAGAAGTTCTATACAGGTGCTGACATTTCCAGGAAGAATGAAAGAATGAAGTAGGGTGAAGGTTGGACAGCGTTTGAGGTAGAGTGGATGTAGAAGCCCTCTCTGAATATGTGACATTTGAGTGGCGATTGAAGAAAGTGAGCCATTTGGCTGTAAGTGTAGGGGAGGGCATCCAGGCAGAGGGAATAGCACCCCTAGGACTCTGAGGAAGTGTGTGGCACTGACACATACTATGAGCACCAGATGCTCACCTCTGACTGGGAGCTCAAGGAAGAGTCCATGAGGGTTGTGGCATCTGGGCCAACCTTGAAGGATGTGTAAGATTTTGACAGACCACATTCTAAACATCCCAAGAGAAGACCAATGTCCTGATATTCCCAAGAATTTAAACATGGGAGGTGCTCAAACCAGCTCAGATTTTCAGGGTCCCATTCAGTGCCCAGATTTTAATATCAGAGCCACTTCAGGGTTATGAATTCAGTGAGCTTTGTGATTCAGCAACCCTTAAGATTGGGCTTAGGGTTTGTTTTTGGAACTCTTGGCTACAGGAGTCAAGAGGCTGTGGTCCTCTTGGACTTTGAACTAAGAACCCTAAGCCCAAATTCATCGTTCTGCTTCGCTAAGTTCTCTAGAGCTCTTTAGAGCAACCAACTCCGTTATACTTTTTATTTTTACCAAATGTATTAGAGCAGCAACGACTTGGTTACCCAAAACCCTTAAAGACCATTAAGGCCTTTAAGTCTAATCAGATCCAACTCTAGATAAACCAGTTCCCAGCCAAATAATCCATCTTTAAAGTTCTATTTTCCTGAAACCACTTCCAGTATCAACATATGCCCATAGGGTTTGATCAGAGAAACAGGACCAATATGAGAGACATGCATATGGAATTTCTTATGGCAATTGGACCATACACTTTTGTGGAAGCTGGTACAAGGTCTAAGGAAGACTATTGTCTCTATGGGTTGTGGGATGCGGTGGGGTAGATGTCTTCCCAAGTCAGTAGGGCCAGAGGTTGAGAAGAAAAGCTAGAAGTAATATGGAGGAAATTGAGGATGAACTGGAACCTGTGAGGATGAACTGTGTTCTCAAGGACAAACAATTGCTCCTGTCTGTTTCTGATTACCTCTAACCTCAATGACAGGAGTGACTACGGAAGTGGCCAATGTCCTTTGCTATAGTGTTGAACAGTGCTTGGCCTAGGACCAGAGAAGCTGGAGGAGGAAATCTAGCAGGAGGAGGAGCCTGGGCACATGTGTGACCTGAGGCCAATACCCAGAGACAGTAGATCTGTAGCGGCTTATTGGTGTGAGCTCCAGGAAGGGGAGCCTCCCCAGCCTTCAAAGTCTGGCCTGCTGTTTCACTCCTGCCTCGCAAACCCCATGCCAGCTCTCTTGTGGCCAGCCTTGGAGTCAGAACCGTGCAGGCTGGGACCTAGCTCAGCTTGGCTGTGCTGTCATATGACTAAATACCTACGAGGAAGAAGTTTCTTTGGGGAGGAGCTCTGCAGCAGTGGTGAGGAAGCAGGAGCGTTAGGTTTGTGGACATGGGAGGAACTGGAGGGTGTTGTTTCCCAAATCTGCCCCGACTGACCAGTTCTGTGTGTTTCGCGGATCCAGCACTGGTATGTAGGGAAAGTGCTTAGCAATCCGGGTGGTTAACGGGTATCTCTGGTGATTTCTGTGACCCAGCAAATTTGGAAAATTTGGAAAATTTGCTACATGGACAAAAAGAAGATTTTACTTTTTTTGGCAGTACTAGAGATCAAACCCAAGGACTCTACCACCGAGCTACACCCAAGCCCCTTTTATTTTTTATTTTGACACAAAGCCTCAGCAGGTTTTCTTGGCAGGACTTGAATTTATGATCCTCACACCTCAGCCTCCCCAAATTCCGGGATTACGGGGGTGCGCCACTGTGTCCAGTTTAGATTGTACGTCATTAAGATGAGAGTGTAGCGCAGGCCTACCAGCAGAGGGGGCACTGCAGGGAGTTGACAGGCAAGATGGAAGACAGGAGAGTCCGCTTTGGGAAAGGAAGAAGGGTCTTCTTCTTTGCTAAAAGAGAAAGAAAAAACCCAAAGAAGAAGAAAGCAGCTGTAGAAACTCCTGGAGGAGGGCCTCACTTCCCTAAGAAATAGGATGGAAGCAAGTCCCAGGGCGGGTGTAGGGTAGAGGCAGACCAGAGGGATAAGTCGCAATTATCAGCAGAAGAACGAAGACGCAACAGTGGGAAGCTGGGAGCGCCCAGATGAGAGCTGGTAGGCCCACTGTGGGCTGAAATTGGGGTCCAAATCGTTAACATACCAAAAAAAAAATCAATATTCTGGGCCTTCGTACAATTATAGGAGATTGATTTCAGTCTTACGTATTTTCTAATAGGGATTTCACTATTATAAACCTAATTTCTACATTCCTCATCCTTTGGCATCTGCTAGGTAAGAAAGAAGAGAAAATAGGGGTTATTTTCATTCTGCCATTTTGGCAGCGTGTATGGAGTTCAGCCTAGTTCAATTTAGTATTTGGTTTTAGAAAACCAGTAAGTTTTCTGTGGCTGTTTCTGAAAGCATGGCATGAAGCTAGTGGTTAAGGGTGTGGATGCTAGGCTGTCAGCCCAGCTGGCTGCAGGGCCCAGCTCTGATCTTCACTGGGTGGGATACGTGGGGTAAGTTCTTACTCTGATTCACTAGAAGGGAGTTCGTTATGGTACCTATGCCAGAGAATGAACAGGAAAATCCATGTAAACATAGCATGGTGCTTTGCATGCAGCAAGTGCCTAAGGATTATTAACCATGTTTGTGGGGTGTGGTGGTGCACGCCTATAATCACAGCACTCAGGAGGCTGAGGCAGGAGGATCATTGCAAGTTTGAGGCTGGTCTGGGTGACAAAGTGAGTTCAAGGCCAGCCGGAACTGCCTGAGACCCTGTCTCGGAAAAAAAAAGACAGAAACAACAACCACAACAACACATATTTGTCAGATTATTTGGAAAAGAGTGCGAGATATCTGGGAAGTGGTTGATTGTGGATCTGGTTTAAAACACATCTATTTGGGATCCACTGAGGAGTTTCCTGGTGGATTTGGTTTCTTTAATCTATCTTTCCTATATCCAGAATTCTCCATCACAATATAGCATCTCCATCTGCCACTTCCTTGCTTAGTCTGGTTTCTGTCCTACTCTTTCCCAACACGTAGGTTGGAAGCTCTGCTTGGCAGAGCCCCTTCCTCCTCAGGTCTCTGTGGGCCAGATCCTGCCTCTTTGGACTACTTTCACCTTCTCTCTTGCCACTGCCTGTTCAGGCTGGTTTTACATCAGGTTTTCCAGAACACAGAAACCATGTCTGGAACCCATGAGGGGAAAACAGGAACCCCAGCATGCAGTGACCTCAGGCCTGTAAGCATGGAGGGCACAGTGGCCTGCAGAGAGGGCAGCGGCCTTACCTCCTAGTTCTGCACAGCTGTGCTGGATGCTTACTGCAGACTCAGTCTCTCTGATGGGCCAACAAAAGGGGTAGGAGCGGAGGAGGTAGAGAAGGGTTAGGGATGACTTGTCTCAGCACGTCTGTTTCACAAGATCAGTGCCGACTCCTGGCTGCTCACAGGTGTAGAACCACATGGAAATCTCCACCCCAAGTCACCTGGGCCATGAAGAGAAGAACATTTTATTCATCTGGAATTAATTTGGATTTAATGGTTTGTCTTTGTGATGAGTCTTTTCTTTTTCTTTTTTCTTTCTGTGCAAGACAGGGAGAATTTGAGGAATATTTTATGCACAGTGAGGCTGTCTACTTTCTGTGTTGAACTAAAGAGGAAAAATGGAGAAACCTCGCCTTGTAAGAATCTCTTCTCCCAGAAGCTGGGAACATCCACGTGGGGCATGCTTTTGATTAGATGTGCTGTTTCGCCCATAGCAGTCATCCATAAAAACACTCCTTCCTTCCAGCCTCTGTGCATGATGTACTTGCTGTTTTTTTTTTTTTTTTCCATGAAAGTCAAATAGAGTGGTGTATTTCCTCAGTGAAACTTCTCTTCTTTTTGGCTCCATGCCTTGGCCTTCCCAAGGTCCTGGAAGAATTCAAAATTGTTTCCTTTTCTTCTTGACTGATTCATGGGTGGAGGGAGGAAGGAGTGGTTCTCAGTGTGACACACATCATGATGACGTTCAAGCAGTTCTAACAAGTGTTGTCCATTAGGTCTTATCTAATGGCATTGCTTCACTAGTAGGAGGCCTGTCCCTCCTCCCTTTTGTTTTTCTGGCCATCTAGGTATGCAGCAGGTGTCTGATAATCATAGGGTACAGAATGTGAAGTGCACCTGATGTTGTGTTGCATGTAGATACTGTCATATGAAGTTAAGACCTTATTAATATATGTGTAAACTAAATACATTTGTGGCTATACTATAGTTCTCTACTTCCAAAGCTTTACTGTGGCTTAAGTCAGTCTCAACTTTGCTCAGTTCCAAACAAGAGTTATGTCAGAGCAGGAAAATCAAACTAGGGCTTTCTTAATTATAGCACTGGTTTGAAAGCAGTTATTGACCCATGGCATCTGATTATTTGTCTTTCTGTCTGTCCATATATCCACAAGTCTAGGATAGTCTGGGGTTACCTAGGAATACAGCTAGAAATGCAGAGCCTTGTACGTCACTGATAAGAATCGGAATTGGCATGAGTCTCTGTGCCTGGGGTCCATTTCCAGGACCAGATAAAACCAAGCCAGCAGTCCTGGGAGGAAGATTCTTTAGCATGGTGGTTTTGCTAACATCATCAGGTGAAAAAAAGGATTTGCTTTTACAAGTGTAGTTTGCAAAACCAAGAAAAGAAAAGGAAAAACAAAAAGGCTCAGAAAAGAGTCTTACATGATTCTTAAAAGGAAAATTCACTCTGTTCTCACAAGCACCAACTTGCTGCCTTAAAGGAGAAGCCCATTAAAAGAACATATTTGTGTGTGGAACAAGGTCATGCACTTATTGGTTTTCTGCTGCACAGCATAAATATACTAGACAAGGAGAATCAGTTTGCTTTTACTACAGCCTTGTGCTGTGTGCACAAAGGCTCTAGCACATATATATTTTCTAGTGCTGGCCATGCCAAAGTACAGAGGAACTCAGAGCCAGAGTTTTAAAATTGAGAAGAGCAAAGCGTCTGTTACAATAAATAAATATATTACTTGGACACACAGTTCCCAAGCAATAGATGATGTCTTTTGGAGGGGGTTGGGATCAACCTGCCAAAGTCTCTGTGAAGCTATTTCCTAGGCAGGTAGGTGACTTCCCCAAATGGTTCTCAAATTCTTCCTTCTCTTCAGTGCTAATCTGCCCCACTATTGCAGCTTGAATGATATTATTAACCTTGCCACCCCTCCTCCTGTTACTCACATGGCAACATTTCATGTATCTGGCATCAGCAAGTATGAGCTATTTCACATAACCGTGTTTTCCAGCCAGCTGAACTTCACCAAAATTTAGTTTGTTTGCTTCATTTGGAATAGTAACCTATCCAGAATGTTTTAAATGCTTGTGTTCCTAAAGGGCTTCCCCAAGGATGATGTGGAACTTCATGACTTGGGGCATTTTTACATTTACCAGTTATGCTATGCTGTAAAATGGGGTGCTTGCAAGCTATGGCACTGACTTAGGGCTTCTTGAGCATCCTGAATGGCTCAGTGCTGCTTATTCTGAGTCAGAGCAGGTTAGTTTACTTTTCTCAGCCTCAGACTTCTTTATCAGTAACAGAGACAGTTGTGCCTAGCTTCGGCTTCATTGGGCTGAAGTAGGAAATCAATGAAATAATGTGAACTGCTTAGCATGGTGCATAGCACAGAGAAACTGTTCAATACATGTTAGCTCTTCTACTTTTTAAAATGAACTATGTTGTCCAGGCTGACCACAAACTCTGGATTCAAGTGATCCTCCTGCCTCAGCCTCCCTTTTAGCTAGCACTACAGGTGTGCAACACAGTGACTGGCTCTAAGCTAGCCATCCTTCCTTTAAGTTAGGAAGGGCATCAGTTGTAGCCACCATGGAGATAATGATAATGCATGCTTAAAGACTTTTTCAGATATTTCCTGCAGCACAACTGAATAATATAGTTTACTCATCGCCTGGTGGCGCTCTTCTGGCTGATCAATAAATCCACAGAAGCATGGGGGCGGGGCAGCCTCTCCCCCCTCTGTTCTTACTTTAGAAACTAGTCCCAAACATTGTCCATTGCCTTCTGAAGTCCTAGCCAGTGCACCCCAGGAAAGAGTTCATCCTCCGTTAGATCCAGTGTGTACTTGACCCACTTTTGTGCTTGGTGTCCCCTCAGCCCTGTGGGTGCAGTATGATCTGTGCCATTTCTTTGGTGGACAGGTTGCTTCATCAGGGGTACTTAGGTATCAGTGGGGGCTGTGAACCTGTCAACACACATAAATTCCCAGCCTGACCACTGATGTCCATTTGCACCATTGGTCCAGAGTGTACATAGGAAAGGAGAGATGATGGCAGATTTGCAGTTAGTCCAGATGAAAAGGGAAGGCAGATTCTCACATGCACAGAGAGTAAATGGACTGGACATGATGGCTCCAAGGGACGGGCTGACTCCATCTGTACGCAGAGGCTGTTGCAGGGATGAGGCAATTGGCCCAGAGAGTGAATCAATGGACAGAGTTTTGGAGGAGCTGCACCTCCAGTGGTTGGAGAGCATTACCGATCCCTGGACTTCGAGCACTACTCTTGCCCGCCGCGCCTCGTTTGCACTCTTGTAAGTTTCTCCATCTTTTCATTCATTCCAGGTCCATTCCTGGCTCCTAAGCCATTTTCTTGACCTGCCTGCTCAGTTCAGCATATAACTGGTGGTTAAAGCTGACTCAGTCCATGAGTGAAGCTCCGATTCTTCGCGTCCAGATAGACTCTCTATTTAGTCATCCCTGGAGGCTCTTTACATTCCATCCACTCTGCTAACAGCAGAAGTCCAGCTTTGTGTTCCGAGCGTGTTCCCTGGGGGCCTCCCATGGATTTCCTCTTTTTTTGCTGAGATATGTCCCTGGGTCTTCTGCAGAGAAGAGGCGATGACACTCAAGAGCCCAGAGCATGAGTTCTTCTAGATCGCTTCTGTCCGCATCTCTCAGGGATACGGCCTCTCTAGGTTCATAAACTATTGCTTTGCCACAGGAAAATGACCAGAAGAACAGCAATCTCAAGTCAACAGTAACAGGGATCTCTTTATGACATATAAGCTTGCATAATGACTAAATATGTTTTGAAAAGTATATCACTGAAATAGTATAAATCAAATCATGTTTAAAGGGAGCCAGGGCAGCCATTCACAGACTTGTTTAGATGGCAGTGTACGAGGCAGTCTTGCTGTTTTTTCAAGTACAAATCCATGATAAAGAGACACATTTAGTCACGTCATGTGAGCTGGAGACAACTTCACCAGCAGAACATGTTACTATGCCACATCAGTACGATGTAAATCCACAACCAAGAAAGATCTGGTGTCAAATGTGACGTGATTGGCTGTTTTTGAGTGTTTGCTTAGTATTTGTTTACTTTTTTTGTTGTTAATTCTTCAGGAGCAGGGAAGTAGTATCATCACTAGATGTTTAAGGAAAATACATGGAATACAAAATTAGACTGGTTAAAGTTGTATTCTCTAGATGAAGTTTTTTCTATATATGGAGAGTTCCACCATTATTACTTTCAGTTGTAGTGGACAAACATTTTTCAGATTTTAGGTAGTGTTGTGTGGCTCCTTGTTCTGAAAGTTTCTTCTCTAAGAGGATTAACTACAAAGAATCTTTGTGAATTGAAGTACAGTTTTGTAGTGTGAATCACAGCTTCTGGTTTTTCAGTTTTGTAATTTTGAACATGTTTGTATGTAGTGTGTGAGCATTCTTCTTCTTCACTCATAGCATCAGTGAGGACAGGGCCTTACAAATTTCAATTTATTTGGTTATAGTAGATACCAATTTGAGGGCTGTCTTATAATACAGTAAATGTGCTTCCCAGTAAACTACTAACTACACAAAGTAGCATCAGCTGCTGGAGTTTCATGAAAAAACTAGGGCATAGTGTAGGCATCATAGTTTTTGGATGGAGCTCAGGAATATATTTATTAAGTAATATTTTGTGTGATTCTTATACACATCCAAGTGTGAGAGCTGCTTATGTAGTATTTGAGAGGGTAGGCACTGAGGTAAAGTCCTGCCTCTGCCACTTGTTTGGCTTGTGGCAAATTACTTAAGCCTTAGTTTCCTCTTTTGTAAAATGGGAATAGTAGGCAAACCTACTCCTGGGAGGATGCAATGGGCTGATCTGTGAAAATCATGTTTGTAGAGTGTTCGGCTCAAATCCAGGCTTCAGTATGTGGTAAATACAGTTGTCTATAGTTCTCATAGTTTGTTATCAGATGCTCTGACTAAATACCATAGATCACATTTCTTATAAAGGAAAGAAAGAAATTTATTTTTCACAGTTCTAGAAGCTAGGAGGTCCTACATACACACCCTGGCACCTGATGATGGCCTTCTCACCATGTCATACATGACAGAATACACCCCGTGGTGCATGTGAAGGGACCTGCAAGCTCAGGTCTCTCTTCCTCTTATGCAGCAAAGTGAGGCTGCAGCATCAGGACCTCATTTAACCGCGATTATTGCTCATAGGCCCCATCTCCAGTGGCACCAACTTATGAATTTGGAGCTTAAGTTTTTCACACATGAACTTTTGGGGGAGCCATTCAAATTACAGCAATAGTCTAGATTGTAAGTGTCAATAGTAGTAATTAACTAGACATCCTTCAATTTTGTAGACATGTTGGTGGTAACATGTAACTTGCAGTACTTACTGCACATTGCAGACTTTAGTATAGATAATATTAGCTATGTGTAGGAGTCTTGGCTATCTGAAATGACCCATGGAGGTACAATTAAATTGGTACTTTCTTCGCTGGACCACTGTGGCTATTCAGGTGTAAAGAGGCACCTAATAATGGGATGATTAGAGTGTTTAGGGTGACTAGACTAGGTGTTTGGTTGAACTACCCTTGTGGAGGTCCACGCAGGCAAAGGAATACAGTATGAATATTCTTGTAATCTTTGATTCTACAAATAGATCATTTTATTGAAAGAGAGCAGCAAAGAGAGAAAAGAGTGAAAGATTTTTCTCTAAGTGTCTGGCAGCTCATGAGGGCAGATGTCGATAATTTACTTCCTTTGGTTCTTCCCTCCTCTCTTCCTTCCATCTATCCTTCACACTAAATCTATCTCTTCTCCTTTTCAAAAAGAAGACACTATTCTTACAAGGGAGCATAAGTGTTTATCTCGTAATCTTCCCCAAGTACTTCTTTTAGGTATTTTTTCCTTTAGTTTTGTAAAAAGGGTCGCATATTTCTGGCTTTTTAAAAAGGGAAATTTGTCCTTGAGTCTAAATATTCGGTTTACTTTGAAGGATAAGCTAAATGCTTGTTAAGCTACCTCTTCTTTCTGGATGTGATTTTTACATTTATTTTCCACCAAAAACCATGCCCCGTTCTGCCACTTCCCATACTGCAGCCAAACTGGCCACTGTATTTTGATACTGCTTACCAACCACCAGATAGAGGCCCTGACAAATGATTACTAGAAATAGAAACAGAATGAACTAACACTGTTTCTCCCCCCTCAGGCTCTTCACACCAGTTGTCTTCAGACTAATTATGATTCTGTGCCTCTGTCTGTTAAAAAGAATACTGTAAATATACAATATACATGTATGCATGTTTCACATGCATTTTGTGCATTTTATTATGCAAGTAATGAAACATACATAAGATATAAACTAAATGAGATGAGAGAGAACTAATATTTTAGTTTGTTTTGTCTTATTTCAGTGGTGATGATCATTAATTTTATGTGTCGCCTTGAATGGGGCATGGGGTGCCTAGATATCTGGTAAGACATTATTCTGTGTGTGTCTGGGAGGTGTCTCTGGGTAAGAACACATTTGAATCAGTAGACTGAACAAAACAGACTTCCCTCTCTGATGTGAGTAGGTCTCACTCAGTTTCTTAGAGGCATGAATAGAACAAAAGTAGGTAGGAAGGATTTGTTCTTTCCGCCTGACTGCTTGAGCTGGGAGCTCCGGGCTCCTGTTCTTGAACTGGAATTTGTACAACTGATGCTCCTGGCTCTCAGGCCTATGGACATGGGCTGAATGATGCCACCAGATTCCCTCATCTCCAACTCATAAACATCAGATTATGGTGCTTCTTATCCTTCAAAGAATGTGAGTCAGTTCCTTAAAATCTCTCTCTTTCCCCCCATTATTACCCTGCATAATACAACAGTATAAATCATTTTGTTCTCATTAAGGTATCTTAAAACCCTAAATTCCAAAACTTTGAAATAAAATTCATTGGCCTTTGAGAATCCTTATTACTCCTGGATCTTATGTAAATTATGAGATTCTAGACTTTGAGTTAAGGCTCTGTCTTTCAGATTTCCTCTTGCTGGGACACAATCACCAACATCTACAACTTAAAGGAGGAGTGGCTTACTTTAACTCAAGCTTTCAGGGACTTTCATTAGGGTTCAGGGTTGGCTGGCTCCAGGCTTGAAATACCATGGCAGAAGGTGTGGCTGAGTAAAGTTCCTTGGCTCATGGGAGCTCAAAAGCTGAGCAGGGAAATAGACAGTACCACAGAGGAAAAAGCCCAGAACCAGACATGTTTCTGAAGTTCATACCTGCATGACCCACCCAGACATACCCAGAAGTGTGCTTCACCAACCCTCTGGAGGGCTTCCAAGCCAATCAAATTGGACATAATCCATCTGAACAGCCACAAGCTCTAATGAGAAGTGAGTTTGGAGGGATTGTATATACCTTGATTTTGTAGAGGAAGTGACCCGTTGAGGATTAGATGGTAGACTGTGGTAGCCAACCTACAAGGTGGCCCCTAGGATGTGGTGGGAGCGATGGTATGTGACTGCTGAAACTACTCTTGCCTTGCTTTCTTGGATCACTCAGTCTTGGGGGAAGTCAACTGCCATGCTATATGGAGACTCAAGTAGCCTAACAGGAGGGCCACATGGCTAGGAATTGAGATCACATCTCATAGTATCAACTTGCCAATCAACAGAGTGAGCCGCTTTGGAAGTGGCCCTTTCATCCTGTAGATGTCTGTAGCCATGGCCAACATCTTGCCTGGGACCTCATATGAGACTATGAGTCAGAACCACCCCAAAAAACTGTGACCAATTGATTAGCCACTAGCAACTGTATGTGATTATAAATATTTGCTACCTTTTAAAGTCATTAAATTTGGGGGCAACTTATACAATAACTTATGCAATAACAGATAATTAGTACAGATTTTCAGATACAATTAACTTTTCACTTTTTGTCTTTCATGTGAGCAGTCAGTCCTCATGGTAGGTGTTGATTATGCTGTTATTGTTTGTGCTTGCCTTGGTGGCGTTGTCTTCGATCTGAGTTGTTGCTGAGGAAATCATTTAAGCTACTTGTCTGTATTGCAAGCGTTCCACACAGTTATAATGTATCTTAATACATTGAAAGTAAAAGTGAAAAACTGAGGACCCACTGTCTACACTTCTGCATTTTGGGTACCCAGTCTTCCACCATAGTTCCTTCCAAACTGTGTGACCTTATCTTTTGATGGAGTGAAGGCACCAGTGTTAATTGTATATTATATACCAGCAGGTTGATTTCTTCCTGACTTTTTTGGCTGGGATAAAAATATAAACAGAATCCCAATATTGTTTACACATTTCACTGTGGCTTTCAGTTTGGACACAGTAGGCTTTGGAGACTGCTGTTTTAGAACAGGGCTTGGCAGTCTGCTGCCTGTTTTACTAAGTGAAGTGTTGTTAGAACATAGCAGGCCTCACTCCATATTGTCCTTGGCTGCTTTTGCATTACAAAGACAGAGCTGAGTACCTGCAACAGAGATTGTGTGACCTTCAGGGCCTGAACTGCTGTAGCCCCCCTCATTCATGTCATGCTTTCTACCATCTTGGTTACCCAAGGTCAACTGTACTTTCCAAACTATTAAAGGGAAAAAAATCTTAGAAATAAACAGTTCACAAGTTTTAAACTGCGTGCTATTTTGAGTAATATGATGAAATCTTGTGACAGCCCACTGCACCCAGTCCTGTCCAGTCTATCCATACTGTAGGATATGAATTGTCCCCTTGTCCAGCCTATCTACGCTGTGCAGGCTGCCCACCTGCCAGTCACTTAAGTAGCTGGCTAGGTGAGCAGATGAGCTTACACAGGTTCACAGTGTTTTTGTTTAAATAACCTTTATTTTATTTAATAAAGGCTCTAAAGCATAGGAATTGCGATGCTGGCAATTTGAATCCATCAAAGAGGAGCTGTAAAGTGCTTCCTTTCAGTGAAAAGGTGATCTATGATAAGAAAGAATTATCTATTTTGAAACTATGGAGAAGGAAAAAGAAAGTCTTATCAATTTCTTTGCTGCATCTCAGATGACAAAAGTTACAACCACTGTATATGCGCTTAGTTCAGTTGGAAAAGGGATTAAATTTGTGGTTGGAAGACATGAAGAGAAAATATATCCCAATTGATGGCAACATGTGGGGCCAAAAAGCCTGGAGCCTATATGAAGACCTCAGCAAGGAATCTCCTGAAATGAGTGACATCAACCATTTATTGCAAGGAAAGAATGGATATGCAGATTCAGGCTATGTTTAGAGTGATAAATAGGAAAATTGCTAGAGAGGCTGCCTATGTCAATGGAGAAGTTGCTACCACATTCCTATAAGAACTGAAAAAGTTGAGTAAGGAGAAAGATGCCATGCAGAGCCTTCAGTTGTACTGAACCTGAAACAAGATACATACAAGAACCTCTATTCGTCAAAGAGCAAAAGAGGTACTAGAGCATAAGAGTAGATGGATAGATTAGGTCTGGTACTATGTGGTATCACTTCAGTGCATATGACAAAGCCAGGCATAGTGTAAAGAAAGAATAAACAGTATGTTCTCAAAAATAAAATCAAAACTTATCTATCCATGTTCTGACAACATACATAGTGTGGGCCATAGCTTGTGACCAAATACTTCATCCTGGAAGTGAAAACACATTGGAGGCAGAGGGATTGGAGTATAAGGTCCTATTAATAATGGGCAGTGTACTTGGTCATCCTGAGTCTGTTTGCTGTGAAAATGTTGAGGTTGTATTTCTACCCCCAACATCATTGCTTCAGCCCCTTGATCATGGGATTGATCAGTTCATCAAGGCCACATATGCCCACCTGGTATTTTATCATATTCAATCAGCAATGGTATGGGCTCTAATCTGACACAATGCAGTGCTGAAATATCATTCACAACTGCTGACCCTATACTGTGCATCAAAGCTGTAGTAGATAAATTAAAGTTACAAACTATAAATGCCTGATGAACATAAAGTTATAAATAAAGTTATGAATGATTTTTAAAAATTCCTGGGGATTGATGGAAAAGTGGGGGAATCATTCAAGCAGCAAGACAAGTTGATATAGAAAGACAAGTTGATATAGAAAGAAATGGAAAAAAGTAACAAAGGCCAGTGAGAATTGTTAACAAACAAGGAACTGGAACTTATTGAATCATTTGCAGAGGAAGCTGAAGATGAGGAATCTGAAGAAGAACCAGCAATATGAATGGTACCAAAATTCGCCAAAGTACTTTGAATTGCACAAGCATCAAAGGACAAGCTCAGAGGATGTGATCCTTGGATAAAATGCAGCATGGAAGTCAATGATCAGTGAAAGGTTACAATCTCCAAAGCCAGTTAAAGGGACAGTTTCTCATTGCACAGTTCTTCCAAAAGCTTTCTTCAAACAAACAAACAAACAAACAACAACAACAAAAAACTCTTGCAACTGTAGAGGATCTCCAGCCATTGGCATGATTTGCTCTTGACGCTCAGCCACCAGCATTTCCATGGCTCAGTGGATCCAGGATCATCCATGGCAGATGATCCTCCTTCTGACACATCATCAGGTCAGCAGTAGCCCACGGCTGTGTGTCACAGTGCCTGCATTGTTTCTCTCATTTTGTCTCATCACGCAGGCATTGTGTTGTTTAATGTCATCATAACAAGAAGAAAGGTGACTACAGTACTGTAAGATTTAGAGAGAGAGAAAGAGACCACATTCATAGAACTTTTATCACAATATATTGTTGTAATTGTATTTTATAATCAGCTTTTAATGTTAATCTCTTAGTGTGCCTACTTTGTAAGTTAGACTCCATCATATGTATGTCTAGGAAAAAACCAATCCATATAGCATGAGGCACTATCTGAGGTTTGAGAGGATTTTGGAATATATCCTCTACCAATAGGATGGGAATGCAATATTTACTGTTTGGCCCTTTACAGAAAAGGTTACTATCTTTGCTTTAGAAAATGGATGGAGCTTGAGGCATCCCAAATGCTTAGCATCAGTTCATTTTTTTTTTCTCATACAGAGGCAGGTAATTTGAAGTGTAAAATTTGCCCATGACTTCTGAGGGAGTGTATTTCTGTGTTTGCCCATGACTGTGTAATTCTGGCTGAGGTTCAGGACCTGGGGCTTTGATTCTTTTGAACAGACTGTATCCTAGAGCCCAGGTACAACTTCAACTTCAAGGGGACCGGTAGTGAGTAGAGAAAAAAAATCTCTTCTTATTCTATTATGCTCTTACAACACAATCTACACAATATTTCTGACACCAGATGTGTGCAGATTTCCTGTCCTCTCCCAGCAAGCAAGTGATCAGTTCTCAAACAGATACCAGCTGGGTATCCTCTAATTAAGTTTAATTCTGACATTCTCTATCTCAGGATAGTGTCAGATGCCTCAAGTTGGAGGTAAAGTGGCAGGTGTAACAAGATTATCTGCATTTTAGTTGCAAATCTCAAGTAATAGGTTGTGACCTGTAGTTCTGACCAATGAGCTATAAATTGAGGTTTCTATGAACCCCTCCTTAGGTTTACTTAATTTGCTAGGGTGGCTCACTGAACCCAGGGAAACACTTGTACTGGTTTTATAAAGGATATTGCAAAGAATATAGGTGAATAACCAGATGGCAGAGGCACAGAGTGCAGGGTATGGGGGGCTTCCACCCCCTTTCTGATGTTCCGCCTTCCCGCAGCCTTCATGAGCTGTGTGTAAGCTGTCTGAACCCCATTTTCTCAGATGTTTATAGGAGCTGCATTATGCAACATCATGATTAAAATGGTGCCCAACTTAACCTTGAGCCCTTTTCCCTTCCTTTCCCTCCTCAAAGGGTGGGGGATGGGGCTGAAATATCAGTTCCTTACATGTTTGGTTTTTTCTGTGACTGCCTCTACCCCAAGCTATCTAGGGGCTATAAGCCACCAGGCAACTCATTGGAATACAGAAAGACGCATCACTGTGGAGACTTCAAGGAGTTCAGGCATCCTATGCAAGGAAACAGGTAAGAAGACCAATGTAAATAACTATATATATCTCTTTTATGGCATCTTATGCCCCGTGGCTGTATCATTAGGCTTTCCGCTTTTATGTTGTGGTATAGGAGTTTGAACCCAGGACCTGGGCGCTGAATTACATACCAGCCCTTTATTTATTTTTGAAATGTTGAAACAGGATCTCCCTAAATTGCAAAGTTTCCCAGGCTGGCCTGTACAGGAATTTGTGATCCTCCTGCCTCAGCCTCCTGGAGTACTGTGATGACAGATATGTGCCACGATGTCCAGCTTCATTAGCCTTTTTTTGCCGGTGTCTGTCCCAAATGATAATCCAAAGACGTTTGCTCCTTGTTGTCTCAGCACTGTCGTCCTCAGTGGTTTCCCTCTGGATTGCTCTTCTCCAAGATCTTTGCTTAAGTGTCACCTTCTCTCCCAGGCTCAGTTTAAATGCCACCTCCGTAAGCAGGCTGCTCTCACGCTTAGCCTAAGTGCCCCCCACCCATTACTTTCTCACTGCTTTGTATTCGTTTTTCATTATACTCATCAATATCTGAAATTATTTTAGTTATGTCTACTGTCTTCTCTTGACAACAAACTACTGGATGCAATCACCAGAGGAGGAGGACTGTGTTGTCTTATTTGTAACCGTGTCTTTAGGCTTAAGAAGGGCCTGCTGCAAAATCCCAAAGTGGAGAATAAGCAGGAGGGAATCCTGGTGTTATTTTGTGTGTTGTTGTGGATCGGGTACAGGGTTGTGGTTCAACAGTCATGCAATTGGCCGGGAAAATATGTGGCTTTAATATAAGATACTGCTTTTTTCCTTGTTCCAGACTCAGTAGGAGTGTCTGGGGCACTAGGGTTTAGCACATGTAGTGATTTTTAAAAAATGAAATGAATGTATCTTATTTCTAGAATTCTTATTTAGTTGTTTTAACACTATATTTCCCTTCATCTTTCAAACCCCTTTATTTTTCTGTTCTTTTGTTATGACATAGAAACAATCTTTCTTTTCTTAATTAATTTTTTAAATCAATATTTTAAAGAGAAAAAACTCACAAAATTTCAAAATAAGATAATAGGAGGGTAACGATGGTTAATACATTGCCTATTGTTATCTTTAAATTAGTTACTCCGAGTACAAGATATTGGCATTTAATATTAGCACAAACCTTTCTTTTCAATGAACTGAGAAAAATTAGTATTATAACTATCTTATCTTTTATATATATATATATATTTTTGTTTGTTTGTTTTGCTTTTCCCTTCCTTCTTTTCTCCATTTCCTCACCCCAGTTTTTCTTTCCTTTTGAAGGTTCTTCCCATTTTACAATGTCTATTGTACATTTTGGATCTTATTTCCTCACACTAAGGAGACAATACAATGTTTACACACGTGTGTCTGATTTATGTCCCTCATGAGTATGGTGTTGAGTTGTACCTACTTGCGGATAAAGGTCTCCAGTTTATCCTTGTTTATGGCTGAGTAGTATAGAGACAATCTTTTATATCTTGGGTAAGAATATTTGCTTTATATTCTTTCCAACTGTTCTATTGTCTTTACTTCTTGAAGGAAAAGGTTTTTCTCTGACAGCTGCCCCGTGATGACTAATTTCCCTGTAGTGGCTGGCATCTTTGAGTGTGAGCCCATTTCTGAGAGTAAACTCACCTTCGGCAGGAAAGTTTCCTTGCGATGATATAAGTTGCTGACTGTGCTCTTTTCTAAATAGTCTCATTTTTCATTTGACTTTCTTCTTTTTTTTTTAATTTAAAAAAAATAAAAGTACAAAAACATATTGACAAACAGACACCAATTAGCATAAAAAATAGCACAATCACAACTAATCTACAGACAAGGTGACATGGTCTCAACAGTGGTTATTGCTTTATCCATTGACATCTTCGAAGTGTAAATATATGAACCCATATACAGACATGCAAATTTAGTCAGACAATTAATCCTCTCAACAACAGAAAAAACACAAAAACCAAAAATCCAAAGACAAAAAACAAAACAGGCTAACAACAACAACAGCAACAACAACAACAACAACAAAACACCAATAGTTGCTGCTTTACATATTGATATCTTCGAAGTGTGTGTTCTGGATAACACATACACATCATTTGACTTTCTGAGAACTAATAGGCTTCAGTGGTTCTGTGCTGCATTTTTATTTTTAAATTTTAAATTGTGTTAAATACATGGAATACAAATTTATCGTTGTGACAGTTTTTAAGTGCATATAGTTCAGTAGTGTTGAGCACATTTACATTGCTATGCAGAACTTTTTCACCTTGCAAAACTAAAACTTTCTATCCTTTCCACAGCAACCCCTTTCCCCGCTTCCCTGCAGCCCCTGGCAACCACATTTCTACTTTCCATTTCTGTGAGTGGCTACTTTAGTTATCTAAAATAAGTGGAACATACAATGTTTGTCTTTTTCTGACTGACCTATTTCATCTGGTACAATGTCCTTAAGGTTCATTCACGTCACAGGGTGTGTCAGGATTTTCTCCTTTTCTAAGGCTGAATAGTTTTCTTGGTGTACATACTACATTTTATTTATTCATCCATTTGGGTTATTTATCCTTTGTCAATTGTAAATAATACTTCTATGAACACAGATGTGCAAATATCTTTTTGAGACCCTGCCTTCAATTCTTTTGTACACATAGTAATAAGTGGGATTGCTGCACACGTGTGTATTAATTTCTTGGTTGAAGCTTCTCACCTTGTAGGCAACACGGATGTGAACGCTACCTTGTGTGTGTAGAGCACGCACGTGGCTCCAGCCTCCTATGGGTGTCTTTTTCTGTCCATTGCTCCATGTTGTTGACAAGCTTCCTCATGGATGCCCTAAACCAGTGCACCAAGCTTCTAAGTTCCGTGTCACAGTCCAGAGGGAGCTTTGTTGCTCCAGTTCTGTACAGGCACTTAGTTTCAGCTCCCTACTTTGTGTGGGCCCAAGTCCCGTGCTGGCTTTTCCTGCGCAAGCATTAAAAGTTGGGTCCCAAGCCTGTTAGGCTGCATCTGTCATAACACCTCTGTCACCTGTTTGGCTTTGCTGCTACTCATCTATTTTTCTTTATTTCTGACATCTGGGAATTTCCTTTTATTGTTTTTTAGTGTACATTAAAAAAAGTTTATTCAACATTTTCAGGTGGTTGGAATATGTGTGCCTGTATCCTTTCAGGCCTGCTCAGCTTGTGCTGCCAGTACATGTTTATTTATTCATTCAGTGTTTTTTGAGCACTCATGACCTACACAATGATAACCCTAAAATGACTAACTAGTAGATCTGAAATTCTGAGACTGGGGAAGATGTTTAGGCACAATACCCCAAATGACAAGATGTGTGTGTGTGGGGGGAGCAGTGGAAACTGTTTTTTAGCTTGGACCCCAAACTGAAGGGTTCTCTTCTTGTTAAAGACGTGGAATCAGCCCATTCTCAGGCTGTGCCATTTGGAGAACCCAGGCACGGGGCATAAAGACTGGCAGACTGGAATGCTGAACATGTAGGTTAGAGAGTAGACCTGGAACACCTCTCCCTGGAAGGGAAAGAAGTCATCCATGGCAGTAAATACAGTTGCTCCTTGGTATTTAGGACATTGCTTCCAGCATCTCCTTGAAGATACTTGAATCTAAGGATGCTCAAAACTTTTATATAAAGTAGCACAGTGTATGCATGTAATCTAGGGCATATCCTCTTTTATGCTTTAAATGATCTCTAGATACCTTATAATACCAATATAATGTGAATGCTCTATAAATAGTTGTTATACTATGTTATTTAGGGAATAATGGCAAGAAATATTTGTACATGTTTAGGACAGATGAGATTTTTTCCCAAATATTTTTGATCTACTGTTGAATCCACAGTGCAGACCCATGAATACAGAGGGCTGACTGTAGTAACAGGCAGGCAGTTTTGCCTCATGCATTGCAGGATAGCTTAGGCTGCTTACAGATGGCACTGTTAATCAGGATTTAAATGTACATATAGCAATTATATCAGCAAAAGTCAGGAGTTTTTTTTTCAAATAAGGATAAGGATAATGAGACAAGGAAGTGTCTATTCTGTAGTTTGGCATGGGAAGAGAACTGTATTGGACACACAGAAGAGGATTAGCAGAACTTGAAAAATGAGAGGAAAATCAACTGTCTGACTAAATTTGCATGTCTGTATATGGGTCCATACATCTACAATTCGAAGATATCAATGGATAAAGCAACAACTACTGTTGAGACCATATCACCTTGTCTATAGATTAGTTGTGATTGTACTATTTTCTATGATAATGGGTGTCTGTTTGTCAATATGTTTTTGTAGTTTTATGTTTCTAAAATAAAAA
>PVLD010012375.1:0-60743 GCA_004027595.1 Dinomys branickii | reverse complement strand
AAAAAAAAAAAAAAAAAAAAAAAAAGAAGACTAAAGTTTAAGTCTTTCTCTAGGACAATATGGAAATACACATTAAGGTCTTAAAGCCTTAAATGGTAAGGATATGGGAAAACATTAGGTAGAATGCAGAAAATAGCATGCTTATATGAAACTATAAAAATAGGCAAAAAGAAAAAAAATAGGCAAAAAAAGGCAAAAAAGTAGATAAATATTCATTAGAAACACACATATCAAAATGTTAATAGAAACTTTCTATTTTTCTTTTAGTTTTTTATAATAAATGTAAGTATTTTTATAATCAGGGGAAAACTCACAAAGTAAAATAAGTCAAGAAAAAGACATCATTTAATGCTATTACAAAAGATCCTCTTTTATAGATCATAAAGTTAATAGTAACATATGCATCAATCACCTTCCCAGGGTCCTCTTGTGGTTAACAGAAGGCTGGACCTCAACAGCAATATCCAAAGCACTGTGCCATGCAGCTTGACCAGAATACTGGAACATGTGTTAGTCACTCTTAACACTGATACGGTATTTATGAATACCCCTCAAGTTGCTTCCCAGAGAGTTTGAATTTATAGGGATTTTCATACCCAAATAAGTTTCCTTGATTGGGCATTATTTTTCTTTCAAAAACTCATTTTATAAATATAACATTGCTTATAAAATAACACTATCAAATAACAAAGAAAGACACAATTCTGATCAAACTGTTGTCAAACTTTAACCTTTCCCTCTGTTTCTTTTATAGTAGTACAACCTAATGGTGCTATCAGCATTGTTACTGAGGTCTTCTGTGTTGTGCTTTTCTGCATTTCAGTGATTATTTCCTTCTTTCCCTACTTCTTTTTTGAGACAGGGGATTGCTATGCTATTTATGCTGGCCTTGAACTCACTATGTGGCCCAAGCTCACCTTTAATCTGTGGCAATCCTCGTGCTTCAGCATTTAGAGTGCTGAGATTACAGGTGTGACCACCACACCCAGCTTCCCACTACTCCTTTTCTTTTGTTTTTTGGACACAAGGTCTTGCTATGTAGCCAGCCTTGCTGGAGATCCTCCTATCTCAGCCTCCTGAGTGTTGGTATTATAGGTGTGCACCACCATGCTCCGCAACACTACTCTTAAGAATAAGAGGTTTGACTTTTTGTGTCTAAATTTAACTTTCCTATACATACTCATTTTTGCAGCATTTTTTGGGATAGACTTCTTTTATGAATAGATGCTTTGCCTTAAAAAAATATAGGTTTCCCTACCATGAAAATCTCACCAGAAATTTTGGCTACTAGGTCAAAGATATTTGATACACACACACACACACACACACACACACACACACACACACGCACAAAAAAAACCACACACCACAATCATCTCTAGACTGTAAAATCCTTGAAAACAGGGAAGGACTGGATAAATTTTTTTTGTATTTGCCACTAACTATAGTACTGAGAATTAAGACTGTAAAATAAATATTGAATTATTTCACTAGTTATTAGCTCACCAATAAAAATGACTGGAGTATACTTGTCCTATTATCCTGTAGAAAAAAAACTAGTTTGTGTTTGGATACATACCAAATTACTTGGCTATGCCCTGTACACCTACGGACTTCCTCCAAAAGCTGTCTCCCATGTGTTTACAATCTGAACTCTTAGCACAATCCGAAGTCTTTACAATCTGGACTCTTAGCCCCTAAGGGAACCTCTTCAAGATGACAGAGTGAAAATACCAAAACATACTTCTTTCTTATGAGGAGAGGGGAGTGAGCTATAGGCAAAGACCAAGACGACACAAGCGCCAGTGCCAGCAACCAAGTGACTGGTAAACGTCTCACGAAGTGCAGTGCTCGCCCCATTCTTCAATGGAGTATGGAGTTGCTAATTATTAAGTTTAGGGTCCACTTAGAAAGAAAACATGAACATACACAGATTTGAAAGATACATTAATTCCAATTCTTTAATAGTTGACTGAAGAAGTAACTTGTTTGTTTCTCTGCCTAAATTTTAGCGGTGGTCTGTTAAGGTAAGGAAGAGACAGAAGGAACACAAACAAGTCCTCGGAAACAGAAGCCCCTCCGTTTTCCTGCCATCCCATGTGAAAGGGAAACAGGGACCCTCAGGTGTAACACTGACGAAACTTTTGTGTTTACCATGCAAAATATACTCACGATCGTATCTGAGGAAGGTCTGTTTCTATTTTGTGGCCTGTATTTCTAAAAATCTGTATTGCAGCTTCTGCTACCTTGTCATCCTCCATTCTCAGGCACTGTAACAAGGACTCATACGTCTCTGCAGAGTGGAACGAGGTAGGATGTGTGAAAGACAGAACCTGGAGGAACAGATATAGCTTTAGGAGTACAGACAATGGTTCTAATCCATTAACCACTCACCAGTGCAATTATTTAAATATAGGATAACCAAAAATTGTGTATTTTTCCATTAATTTTTATAACAGGAAATATTAAAATGCAAAAAGCATGGCTCTTTTTTACAGGACTACTATCGTCTAATATTAAATGACTGTCAGCTTATTAAGGACTCAATCTGTGTCATATAAGCAAAATGCTGAGCCAGAGATTTGACCGGCAAAAAAATAATCTTTGAGGAATTATATGAAGTAAAATTTATTACAAAAAGTTCACTCATCGTTGTGAGAAACCATCATTGTGAACTGGGTTTTTTTTGAGACAGGTTGGCCTTCAACTCACTACATAGCCCAGGCTGGCCTCGAACTTGTGGTGATCCTCCTGCCTCAGCATCCCGCATGCTGGGATTACAGGTGTGCATCACCATGCCTGGTTTATCATTGTGAACTTTTAATGACAACTCCAAATATGTACTCACTCATTTATTTGTTATGTGAGCCACAGCTTACCCTTAAAAAGCTTATAATAACTTATACTGTGACATGTCCATAAAGTTTACTTTTCAGGAAGTGGAAATAATTCAGTGTAATATCAGAAATAAGGGCTAAAACTAGAGAGGCATGAAAGGAGGGAACTGAGCAGGAAGCCTTCATTAATTTATTCAGTAAGTATCCAATGAATCATAATCAGTGGACTTTGCAGTGGTAACATTTAGTTAGAAGTTTTAATTATTTAGAGAAACATGGAGAATTAAATTTAAAAAATGGAGTGAAAAAACCTATTAAAATTTATTTACCTTAAAAGTGATCTTGCTTTTAAAAATACAACTAAAATCTTGTTTATGAAACATCATCCTAATTCCTTCCAAGGAAATGGTATGTAAGGTGATCTCAGTATGACCCCAACACTCTTCTTATCGAAGGTCCTCTATGGCTGTTGTCTTTGACCCCTTAGTTTACAGTACAGTGGTTCAACGTCTCTCCAGCTTTAACTGCTTCCCCTGCTTACTCCATCCCGTGAAAGCGCTACCGAGTACAGTGACTGTTCACACGGCAGGTTCAGCACCTCCGGCGCCTCCCTGCCCAGTGGTACTCTGTAATCTGGGGCCCAGATTCTCTTCCCCATTACTGCCCAGACCAGTCCCTTTGCTTCAGTTATATTCTCTCCACAGTCTCCAGTCTTTTGAATTAAGTGTTTAGTTTGTTGAATATTTTTGGAATCTATTAGGACTAACAGTTGTTGAGAATTCCCTAATCATACAGAAGATGTCCTATAAAATAATTCCTATGGGCAGTCAACTGCCTCAGATGTAAGTTCTTTGAACGCTAAGATTATTTAGCACCCACTGAAATAAGCATAGAAGGCAAGCAAATGCTTAAAGAAACAATGAAACCCCAAAATGTTTTATCATGTGAAATACTTACTCTATTAATGTAAAACACTATTTTTATAAAAGCTGACCTCGACCATAAATTCTAGTCTTCTAAAGTTTCCACTGAAGTAAGCCTCAGTCTCGCATATCCTGAAGGCAATACAAATTATGACACCATGGGAATAAATGGTGATAAAACAGTTTCAAGCATACCTTAAGAAGTTCAAGTCCTGAACGAATAGCTGTATCTGGACTTACACCCTCCTCTTCATCATCTGCAGTCCCCTCTATTGATTTATTCATCAATTTTACTAGTGCACTTTAAAAAAAGAAAATGTAAGTTAGTAATATTACAAGATTAGTAAAAATTGCATTGTGTTGGAATACATTATCAAATTTAAAAAGACCAGGTTCATAGAAGTTTCTGAGGAGGGGGAGGAGTTAAACTTTGTCTTCTGCTTGATAAGTGGGTTTATTTTTTAAGCTCCTGAAAAAACACAATGTTATAATATTGTTATAGTTCTACTGAAAATAAAACTAAGTGACATACACAACTAAGCAATTTAATACTGAATTTATTTCCTTATATAGATTGTAATTTTAAGAAAAACAACAAAAGGCATTGGTGAGTGGGCTCATAACCACTCACTCAAACAAAATACAAATAGTAACAAACATTGCTGGATGCACACTCTGCAATCCCAGCACTTGGGAGGCTGAGGCAGGAGGATCCTTGGCAGTTTATGGCCAGCCTAGGCTACATAGTGAATTCAAGTCCAGCTTGTTCTATACAGTGAGAGCCAGTCTTAAAAAAACCCCAAAACAAAACAATAATAACAAAAAAACAATAATAACAAAAAACACCAAAAGAATAACTAACATGAACAATAATATTAAATTAGTCTACTTGCAATTGATCTATTGAATCAGTAATCCTATCGCTAGAAATGAAAAGCAAAGAAGCGGGGACCGTCCCTAGCGGCGGGGACGGCGGGCACAGCAGCAGCGGGGGCCTTTGGCATCAGGACTCCGAGAAGAGGCTGGAGCAACAGGCCCCACCTGGGATGATTCCTAACTGTGCAGTTATAGCTTCCAGATGCGCCCCATCCCGCGTCTGAGCCAGAGCAACCCCTGAGGTGAGGAGCTCATCGAGAATGAGGGGTCTGCAGCGATGACCGACACAAATCTTGTGTACCCTACCCTAAAATGGGACCTTGAATACCTATAAGAGAACACTGGCAACAGAGACTTCTCTGTACAGCGCCAGCACTCACAAGTTCTTGTACTGTGACGAGAGGAAAATGGCTCACTTCCAGAACTTTAAGCTGAGGTCCAACAGAAAAGGAAGTGGCATTTTACCAGTTTGTTGAAAGACTGCAAGATATACAGCAGAAAGGAGGGGAAGACAGATTGTATCTGCAGCAAACTCAGTGACACCATGGACAGGGAAACTGTCATGGACTTTTGGATTTTAGAACTGAACAAACAAGCAACAAGGAAGGTGAGGCTGGAGACAGCTGGCCTCTAACTTGCTGCTCACTGGCACGGAAGGAAGTGTGACACCTGCTCACTGTGATGAACAATGGAACTTCTTTGCTCAAATAAAATGCCCTAAGTGATGTATCTTATTCCCACCAGATCAATTTGAGTGCCTCTATCCATAACTGTCCACCACCCATGTGACAGAGCCAGGGAGACTTCGACAATCCTGGCTAGGAGAGATTCCCCAATTCCCAAAACGCGGGTGACCCTGGTGATCTTCTTTATATCCCACTGCACCTGTGGCATCATACAGTCATTACTAAATGTGGGGATTACCTTCAGTGTGAACTTCTGGTATAAGGGGGCTCTGACCCCCAGGAGAACAAGATCTCTCAAAGCTCACCAGGAAGTGGCCATGATGATAAGCGTGAGGAAGACGACGCTTGGAGAGGCCTTAGGGAACCCACAAGGGGGGGGGGGCTTTGTTGAATACAATGATCAAAGGCTGATACAGCTAGCCTGGCAGGGGTCAAGGGCTCTGGCCAGGGGAATGCTGTCCTGTCCACATGGCTTCGCTAACGAGGATAGGAGACTCTAAGCACTGGTACTACATGCTGCACTTAATGGACTGGACTCTTGACTTGGCCCTGGATCCAGGTGTTTGGGGCAAGGCAGAGTGGTCGCACTCCACTCCCCTTTGGAGGGACTTCTCACCCTTGAGAAGGAAGGTGCTGGGGCCCAAGAGGCACTCAGTGTGTGCAGTCCCTGCTTCTGGCCGTCACCATGTCTGTGTTCGTCGTGTTAACCCTGGGCTGTGTGTGCATGCGTACACAGGTATGTATCTGCTCCTTGTTTCCGCCTTCTGGGCCAGGGTATGACTCTGGCTGTTTGCCCTGGCTCCTGCAACCTCAGTGTCTCAGCCTCAGGGAGGAGATGCTCCTGGACCCCCACTACCTCTGGGCTGCAGGGCCACAGCAAGTCTGACCATTGGGTCGTTGTGCCCTCTGCTAGTTTCCTTGGAGCCAGACTCCAGGCTAGGTGGGGATGGCTACTGGGACTCTCTAGGCAGACTGCAGAAGCTTGCCTTGGAGAGCCTAGATAGCCTTCCAGTGGGAGAGGAATAGAAAGGGTTCCATCTGGGACCTACAAGTTCAACCCATACATAGAGAGGAACTTTGGAACATAGGAACTGAGCACTGTGCATATGTTCCAAATTAGAGAAACATACAGCTTTTCTCTTTCAGTGTCAGCTCTTGCCTGTGTTCTAGGTATCAAGGGAGTTCTCCTAGTTGGGGCTTCTCTAGGCTCTTAGAGTGCAAGTCACCATGTGTGTGTACTGATATGTGTGTGTCCACAGTGGCCAGCCTCCCTGCTTGCCTTGTCCAGTATGACACTGCAGTGTGACCCCTGGAAGTACTGCCTGACTTAACCCACAGCTTTATAACTTTGATTGTAGTCGTCATATATTGGTGAGGTCTCAGTGCAACCTGCCTGACGCTGACTGGCTAGAGCCTCCAGGCCCTGTGCCCTCTCTCTGGGCCATATCCTATACAACTGCTGACTGAGCTTCCTGGCTGAGCAGATGACATGGGGTCGGGTTTAGGCAGCTAACTCACTACATTTCAAAATACTTCCCTTTCATGGTCTTTTTTGACTTTGGGTAAGGGCCAGAAGTTAAATGATGCCAAATCTGGGGAATCAGGTAAATGAGGTCATACAGTAATGTACTAATAAGCCTGCCTTCCTGTTGGGTGGCATTCACATTCTTTCATCATAATTTGTAAAGACAATCACAAAAAAGGATTTCCAGAACTATTTTAGAAAGTAGCACGAATGATGGGGTTCCTGCATTAAAAGTGAGGGGTAATATTCTGAGGAGGATAAATGGCAATGTGTCTTTTACTACTATTTTAAAAAATCTAAACATTCACTGTATATTTTTATTATACCTTATATGTATATTTACTATTACAAGAAACTCTTTTCCACCTCACCAATACTTGGTATGGTCAGAATCATTACTTTTAGTCATGCTTTGGTTGTGTATTTCTCATTTTAATTTGTTTTCCTAATGAGTGCTATCTTTTTTTATTTTAAAGAGAATAAAAAAATAATAGTAACAACATAGACAAAAAACAACACAAAAACAATAAAAATGATACAGGGTTTCAAAACAAAATGGTACAAATTAATAGTGGTTGTTATATTACATATTGTTATCTTCAATGAAGTTGCTCATATTACCAGATATAACAATGCAAGACTGATCAAACCATTAAAGGGAATAAAAAATAGTAATAAGATGGGAGGAATTCACCAATGGTTGTTACACTGCATATTGTCTTCATGGCTGTCTTTTCTTGCCATGTGTGTCTTAAAACACTGTATATCTTATCTAGTGAAGTGTCTGTTCAAATCTCACTACATTAAAATTGGGTTATTTCTCTTATTATCGAGTAATCAGAATTCTTTATATAGACCCATGCCTTTCAATTATTTTCTCCCAGTCTTTAGCTTGACTTTTCTAATGTGTGAGTAGCATTAGGAATTTAGCTTTTTATTAGGAAAGAATCCTATTAAATTATGTATAAGTTGAAGACTTAAAATGTTTTGAAAAAATTTATGAATCTGACCATTTGTAATAATTTTTTTGCATATTTTAAAATACTTATTGAAAACCTATTATATACCAAGCCTCACAGTCCATCCTGCAAATAAACAGTGCAAAGCAATGCAAACACCCTTTGGGCTTTCAATGTGATGTTCTAATTACCACTGTCACTCGAGAGCTACAAGACCCAATTCTTTTTTTTTTTCTTCTTTTTGGTACAGGGAATCAAACTCAGGACTTTGCACTTGCCAGGCAGGCACTTATGCCGCTGAGCTGTATCTGTGGCCCAAGACCCAATTCAGGATTATAGTCCTTCTTTTCATGGAAGTATTTTTTTCTTATCTACAAATCAGATAAATAATGTATATATCCCATATACTTTACAGGGATATTATGAGGTAAAAGACCATCATCATCAATCAACTGCCTCCTCAAAATTGCTTCTGTCTACTATACTACACAACACAACAAATGTTATTAATCTTCACTGTTCCACAACTTGGGTATAAACCCTTCCACTGAGCAAATACCGTACTTTTAACATAATGGAGAATAGTGGAGGCCTTGGGGGGACGTCTGTACCGCATCTCCTGACCTCATCTAACGGGTGCCTATCATTTGATTTTATGTCATGGAAGAAGAAGACGTCCTTCTTCCTACTTCTCTTCCTTAGGAAAGATGCTGTACAACAGTTATATTTTCTTTCCTTCTCTTCAGCTTGTCTTTTATCAGCACCTGTCCAATGCATTTGTTGTGCTTGTTTCCTGGAAGTGGGTCTTGCTATGCTGCCCATGCTGGTTCTCAATCTCTGGGAACTAAGGGGGTCCAGGGGCCTCAGCTTTCAAGTGCAGGGTCTACAGGCAGACACTGGCACCGGGTCCAACACCAAATGTACATAAATGTTCAAAATTCTTTCATCAAAAACATTAAAAGACTCTCCTTCAAGATTTCCTCATGGTAGCCAAGTGGGACCTAGTGGGTGAGCAGACCAGTGAACTAACACTAGGCTTGGGCAGTTTACTCTGCCCAGACATCACCATTTGCTCTGGGCAGTGATGCAGATAACAGCAAGCCTGTTCTAGGCCTTTCTGCACCCACGAAACTCTGGATTTGCCTTTGATGGTATAAGAGAATGATTTTGGCCATAATATTTGTTTTTCCTTTTCTTAATTCCACTGGATGCCTTTAGCATTAAAGTCACTTAACTGCTGGGTGCCCTCCAACCATGCTACCCTTTAGCCTCTTTGGCATTTTTGATATGACTCGATAGATTTTCTATTATTGACCATGCACCCTTACAACTCTCTTTGTGATTTAGTGAATTCCTTATCTGCTGCAAGCCCCCACAATTTTTCCTTAGGGTGCAAAACTTAAAAAACCAAACAAAAACTATTCACTCTTTAGGGTTCTGACCATTATCACAATGACTAATTTTTATCCACTATCTACAGATCACACACTAACTATAGTATGTACATCTGCGTAACCTCTGTCCAGAGAAAACATGCTAAAGAATGAACAAAAACGGTTAAATTTGGATAATTTTCTAATCCTCTCATTTTTTTCTTCCAAAATCCTGTATATTATGGTTGAAGTATAGGCAATTTCTAAATATTTCTTTTGTTTTCTGTTTTTTGGGACAAGGATCAAACCCAAGACCCCAAGCACTCTAAGCAAAGAACTACATCTCTAGGGCTGGGGATATAGCTCAGTGGAATAAGAGCTTGCCTAGCAAGCGCAGGGTCCTGAGTTCGATCCCCAGTAACGCAAAAAAAAAAAAAAAAAAAAAAATACATCTCTAGCCTATCTAAATATCTAATTCCTTCTGTTTTTTTTACACCTGCTGTTTTCTTCCAAGAATAGCTACCAACATTTTCTTTAGCATGTAATATGGGTAGGACAATATGTTAAGGTTTTAAAAATGTATTTATACATATATGTTCACACATTAAAACAAAAAATAGTAATTATTTGTAGCCAGGGATTGTTGAGCTAATTCTTTTCCCTTTGTGCTTTTATTTTGAGATACAGTCTTGCTGCACTGCCCAGGCTAGCCTTGAACGTTTAATCCTTTTGAGTTGCTGATACTACATGCAGGTGGTACCCCAGCAGAACCTCACAGTACTTTAAATAACCTACACAGACTAAGGGCCAATGACTTGGCTGGTACTTCCTTCATCCTCTTCATCTGGTTAATCCCTCTAATTCCCTTTTTTTTTTGAGATAGGATCTCACTTTGTGGTTCAGGCTGGCATTGAACTCACTATGTAGCCCAGCCTGGTGATCCTCCTGCCTCAGCCTCCTGAGTGCTGGGATTACAGGTATGTACCACCACACTCAGCCACAACAGCTTATTACAATTTACTGAAGTCATGAATTCCTGCTAAAGCTTTCGAGGGCCTGCTTTGTTAATGCCGTTGTAAATTTCTTCCAAAATTAGTATGTGTAGTAGTAACAGCACTTAATTCTATGAAAATGTATCTTTGAATAGCCCATTAAAATCAAATGGTGTCAGGTGTGGTAGTAACCTGATTAATCAAACGAGCCATCATCTTTATAACTGAGCGACAAATGTGAAGATAACATTATGTAATACAGCATCCAACATTAATCCCCTACTATCTTCTCTATAATTTGGTATTTCCTTAATTGTTTTTGTGTTAACTAATGCGAACATTATGTAATACAGCATCCAGTGCTAATTCCCTGCTATCATCTTTATAATCTTGTATTTCATGTATTGATTTTGTATTATCTTGGTTTGTATGTCTCCATTCTTCTGTCTTTAAAAAAAATTAAAAAAATAAATAAAAGAGTTACAAAATAAATAATTCCTAGGCTTACAAAATAAATAATTGTAGTAGTTTTGGACATAACAAACTGTGGACAAACCACTTATTTCCTCAAAACTTTTCGTTCCTTAGTAGGCAAGCCAAGGAGAGGGACTTCGGGAGAAATCAAACCTCACACATCTTGATCTCAGGCACCTAATCTCCAGAAATATGACAAGTATATTTCCACTGTTTGAGCTAACAAGTCTGTGCTATCACAGCAGCCTTAGCACACTAACACAAATTAATCCAGTGATTCAGTACCACCATAGCAGTGATTCTCACAGGTGAGATAATTAGTGGCTTGGGCACTAGCACAAGGTCTCCAAAACTGGTTATTTGATGGGGGAAAAAAAAAATGAGCAAGTACTAGATACTACACAAACGGGGGGGAGGACACCTATTTGCTGACCAAGTGATTAATGGAAGAAAAGAGCCTTCACAGAATTTTTTTTTTTTTTTTTGGCGGTACTGGGGATCGAACTCAGGACCCTGCGCTTGCTAGGCAGGCACTTATTCCACTGAGCTGTATCCCCAGCCCCCTTCACAGACTTTTACAACTGGACATCATCAGAAACAACTAAAGTGTCAGAAATTATGAGACTGTTCAGTGCCTCAGATACTAGGCTATTTACCCCTAATTCTCAAAATCATGCAACAAGGAGATGTCATATGCATATAAGAATGCTAGTAAGTCTATTCCAGAGCCACAAAGTAGACTCTTGTAACTAGATCTGTTTACTGGTGACACTAGTTTCTGGTGGATACACCATTCTTGGGCTTGCCCACCAACCCAACAAGAGTAAAATAAACACTACAGACTATTACGTGAACAATAAAACACTTAAGAAAATATAGGTTGGAGCTGGGCACAATGGCAAGTGCCTGTAATCCCAGTACTCAGGAAGCTGAGGCAGGAGGATTGCCCTAAATTTGAGGCCAACCTGGACTACATAGTGAGTTCAAGGCCAGCCTGAGCTACATATATAGCAAGACATGTCTCAATACACCCCCAGCGGCCCCCTTAAAACCCAAAAAGAAAATATAGGTTGATTGATAGCCATATAAGTCTGAAAATTTCTATGTTTCTCAGTGTTCTAGGTTTTTTTTTTTTTTCCTTGAGACATACATAGCCTTGCTTGTAATTCAGGCTGGCCCTAAATTCAGTATGGAGCACATTCTAACCTATTTTTAGTGCATGTAAGTTTCCAGCCTACCTTATGGCTTCTGAATCAATGTGCACAGGTGCAATCCTTTCCAACAGAAATTTGACCATCTCTAGAAAAGGATTTGTTGGTTGCTTAGGATTAGCAAGTTTCCGGGCTATTTCTCTCTATAGAAAGAAAAGAGTTACCGTAAGTATGATTTACTTTCAAGTTTTCAAAATAAAAGTGACTGTAGGCATAAACTTAGAACCAACTAAAATTTATTGATTCACTAAGCAATCACTACAAAATACAGATATTAGAGAAAAGAGGTGGTGTGCTTTCTCTATGATTTTTGCTATTTGTCTCATAATTCTCCCATCAATTATTGCTTAATATAACCATCTTTTAAAATGCTCTACTTTTGAAAAACATAGAATAACAGTTCGCACCATTTGTGGGTATGTTTTTCTTTATTAATTCATAATTTGGTTGAATGCTGTGTTTTCTTTCAGTTAATTGCTTTCTTTAAAAAGGGAGATACACTCAGCCAGGCACTGTGGCACACACCAATAGTCCCAGTAACTTGGGAGGCTGAGGCAGGAGGATTATTTGCGCCCAAGAGTTTAAAATTAGCTGGAACAAGCAATAAATATTGAGAACTGGTCTCAGAATAAAAAATAGTGGGATGGGGGTGGGTGACAGAGGCCAGGGAGCAGTTTGCGGAGATATTCTAAGGGAATAAATATTTGTGAAGGTTTTAAATAATACTACCAAGAGACAAATTATAACCACACACTCCCTTATACTTTAGTTTATAACTTGAACACAAGAATTATTTCAGGCTATGTGATGGGGTCATGATGAAACATGGTGGCATTACATCAGATAGGTCCTACTTCTACTGGGAAGCTTCTAAAGATACGGAACTAATTATACAGCACATTTTAATTAAGAATTTAAAATGTGCTGCATACTTGGTAAGAAATTACCTTTAAGAACAAGGTTTTCTGGTACAACACTTGCCTAAAATGTCTGGGTTAAATCTGAGCACAGGGAGAAGAGGCAGGACGGGGTGGGGAAGTGCTTTTAACTGAATACTGTACTTCCGATGAGTGAAGGTGCGTTTGGCTTCTGATGAGTGAATGTGTGTTTACCAATCTTCCCTCCTCCTTTTTTACTTACTTTTTAAAGATGGGGGTCTTAAATGGCCAAGACTGGTCTGAAACTTGAGAGAGAGAGCCTCTTGCTTCAACCTCTCAAATACATGGGTTTACAAGCACATAAGATTGCATTTAGCCAGATAATGCACATTATATACATTTATTAAACTATAATGCACCAATAGTAGTCATCCTACTTGTAAGTTTTTCACTGAAGCAATATTTATTGTATAAGACAAAACAGAAAAAGATTTCCATTGCTGACATCTTGATATAAATTAATTATAAGGTCATATTAAACTAGGTATCAATATTTGTTGTCTGAGTATAACTCCAAAGGATTGAGATCCTGAGGAAAATTAATCATTAGAAGGCCTGATTTACTTTATCATGCTGTACTTAACAAAGCAAAATGTCAGCATTTGAAAAATAAAAATATTCTACAGAGTGTTTGGGCCTTACACATTTTATGCTAAGCTATGGGTTCACATTTTAAATTTTAATACTGTGCAGTTGTTTGAACTTAATCTCATATGGTGAGGTGTTCCACAATGGGTATTTTTTTCTCTACCATAAAATTTAGTTGCTTTTCTCCTTTTACCTAAGGTAAATACATCAGAGATTGTCTAACGAAAAAATGACTAAGAGAAAACTGCTAGGCAAACTTAAAATAACATAGTAATAAATGCAAAAGCTAAGCAGTAAAAAATACAGTTGTAAGTACATGTAACATTAACAGATATATGTAAGATAAACCTATATATAAACAGTAATACTGGGAAAATTTAATTTTAACAGCCCACACACACCTCCAACAAACAAAAACATTTAAGATCCATAAGAAATCTTGTAATTACAAAATAATTGAAAAAGCTTAAAAAATAACCATATGCAATCAAAAAATCATGTTTAGGAAACAATAATTAGCAGAAAGGTTTCTTGTTTGTTGTTGCTCATTTTTTGAGTCTTGCTATGCAGTTCAAGCTAGCCATAAGCTTACAGAGATCCTTCTGCCTCAGCTTCCCAAGTGCTGGGATTACAGGCATGTACCACCATGACCAGCTCCAGAAAGATTTTTTAAAAACAAGTTTTCTGAATCCCAGACAATGTTTCAGAAATTTCTGATCAAATCTATGCTCAATATTATAGATTAATGCTACTATGATAAGTATTCAATAATCTGTTTTAAAAATTAAAATTTTTTTCTGAGACCCGGTCTTGCTATGCAGCTCAGACTGTTCTTGAACCCACTATGTAGCCCAGGATGTCCTCGAATTCTCAGCGATCCTCCTGCCTCACCCTCCAAAGTGCTAAAATTATACCATGGGCCACCAACAGAGCCAGCAAAACAAGGCATTCTTAAAGAAAATTAAACTGTGCGCATTCCTTCATGTGCACGTAGTCCCTGCCATATCCTTTCTAATGTCTGTTTACAAAGCCAAGCAATTCCTAACGGTAGTCAACCTTCTCTAGGAGATGTAACTGTGCTAATATATAGCAACAAGATCTGAGTCTCAGACTTCTAAATACGACTATTGAGATTTCATACATAGTCTTCTTTTATTTCTATAGTATCTCATCTGCTATGCAATCATCTAAGCTAGAAATGCAGCTGCCATTCCTGATAGTCATGGAATTCCTCCTCAACCTTTAGACTCCAATCAGGAATCACTTACTAGACGATAAGCCATTCTTTCACCTATTCCCACCCCTGCCTGGGATAAGTGGTGCTCCACTGTGTCACTAAAGGACACAATTCTACAGCAACACATAACATTCTTTACCGAAATATTTATTTACCTGCCTGTCGTGTTACCTGTAAGCGAGGTACAAAACTACATATATTACAACAGTCTAAGCCTAGGGCTGAGGTACAGCTCAGTGGTAGAATTCTCGCCTAGTATGTATAAGGCCCCGGGTTCCACATCCTTTACCACAAAAAGCAAAAACAAAAAATGAACAGTTAAGTTTGATCAAGGAACAAACTAATATTTAGACTTCTGAATATAAAATGTGCATCTGGATAAATCTGCAGAGAAGGATTTTTTAAGTGTGCCTGGGCCAGGGATATAGCTCAGTGGCACAGCACTTGCCTAGCAAGCACAAGGTCATGAGTTCAATTCCAGGGGAGGGAGGGAGGGAGGGAAGGAGGGAAGGAGGGAAGGAGGGAAAGAGGGAAGGAAAGAAGGAAGGAAGGAAGTATGCTTGATGAACCACACGTATCAGAAGGATTATGAGCCTTTGTTAAAAGGTACAAATCCTTATTGCCTTACAGAAGTTCTGAGGATCGGAATCTGGAAGGGGCTTCCCTGAATTCTTCTGGCTTAGGATATTTCTGAAAGCCGTAGTTAACCTGTGACCAGAGCTGCAGCCAACTCAAGGCTTGGCTGGGGCTGGAGAATCTGCTGTCACCATGCTCAGATGGCTGAGGATGGGCCTCTCTTCCTTGCTGGAAGTTGGCTGCTGGCCTCCCTTTCTTTCCTTATGGGCCTCTAAGATCCTAGAATGTTCTCATAGAATGGTGGCTGACTTCTCCCAGAGTGGTTGGGGGAAGAGAGAGAGACTATATGGAGGTCACAGTCTTTCCATTCACAGACATGATGTCACTTCTGACATATGCTAGTGATCACGCAGACCAGCCACAATGCACTGTAGGGAAAATGTCACAAGAGGGAGACTATCAGGAGGTAGAATCCACCCGGGGTTGTCATGGGTGCCAGCTCTCATGCGTTCATGTTTATATATGTATGTATTCACTATATAATTTTAAAAGATGTCATTCTTTCCCTTTTTGCTATGCACAATATGTCTCAAAAATATACTAATATTTGTATCCTAAAAAGCACAGCGCCAAAGAACTTTCTATGATTATTATATGTAATTAAATTGGCTAAGTAATGATCTGTACTTTTGGTCCATAGTAAAGTTTAAGTTGTAGAATCAATCTATAAAATGACATCTCTAGAGAAAAGTAAAGATGTTATCATATTTTCTTAATTGAGTTTTTTTTAAAGTAAGATATTTTGGTAATAATCTATAAAATACATTTTTTTAATAAAAAAATCTGACTAAAAAAAAAAAAATACAAATCCTTGTTTCCACTTCAGATTTTATGTGTTCCTATTGCTTGTTATGTGTAAAACCATAAAAATTACCAGTTCTTTAAATCTACAGGGGGATAATGAAGGGGGCCTATATGAACCATATGTGAAATGCTAAAGTATATTATTCTCTTAGAAATCCTAGGGGGTTGATGATACTTGTAGATGAAGAAAATGAGGCACAGCAATAATGAATGACTTACCAAAGACCATAGTGGTAGTGAATATATACCTAAAATGTACCTTTTTTTTTTTTTTTTTTTTTTTGCGGTACTGGGGATTGAACTCAGGACCCTGCGCTTGCTAGGCAAGTGCTTATTCCACTGAGCTATATCCCCAGCCCCTATACCTAAAATGTAAACCCACAACTCTGGCTCATAAAATGTTGAATAAATGAGCTTCTCAAGTTTACTTTCCAGAGAGTTTCAATGCTATTAGTTCTCTATAAAATAAAAGTCCAAAAATAGAATGAAGACAAGTGTATCTAAGAATTAATTAGATATACATGAAATCATATATATGACATTTCTATTGCAGATTTAAGGGCAGGTTATTCCCTTGCTAACATATAGAAGTAAATGCATACATATACCGCATTTAAAACCTACTACCATTTATTCACTTCATGTCTGCTAAACATGAAGTACTTTTAGCTCGCTCAATTCCTAAGATCAATCTCTCTGGCTTACGTCTCTAATTTTCCCCTGGACTGTAACTGGAAAGTAAGGGACTCAGTAAGTTAATTAAATTGACCACAGATACACTGCTAAGTAATTCAGTGCTTATAATATTGTTAAGTTCACACAAATCATTGCATATAAAAAGGCTTTAAGAAAATATGGATTTCTGTAAATAAGCTAAGAGAACAAATGTAAAAATATAAAGTACTGACCACACAAACGTCTGCCTGTTTGCATGAACAGGTAGGGCTGATTAATAACTCCAACTGAGACCGCAGTTTCTCATCATCACCAAGAACCTGGTTAAATTTCTTCACAAAATCTTGTGCTTTTCCAGGGTCAGGCAAATTTTCTATAAAATTAAAGGTGAATGAATACCATGAAGGAGAACTACTAAAGTAAAAAGCAAGTGTCTTAAAATTATAGAGCTACTAAAAAAGATAACCCATTCTGAGAAATATTAAGGTACAGTTTATTTTTCTTACTTAGAAATGAGTAAGCTATTGCTCTTTTGATGTTTATTACTGGGTGAATAAACATACTCACTTGCTATGGTCATCAGCTTTCCAAACATGGCAGAACAGTTAGCCTCTGACTGAAATTTAAAACAGAAATAAAAGAATGAGAAGTCACATACACTAACAAATATGCTGTTAAGAAAACTCAATGCTTATCATTGTACATGTTTCATGGTTCATCACAAGTCACCCACTGGAAAATGGCTTATCACATCTACACATGAAGTTGACAGCAAGGAATTGTGGGGAAGCAACAATGATTAAATTAAGATAGACAGAAAGAAAAGAGATGTGACTAAGACATTAAAAAACTAAGAGTAGCCGAGGCACTTGAGTCCAGGGGTTCAGAACCAGCCTAAGAAACATACTCAGATCTATCTCTTAAATAATGAGAATAATCTCTCTAAAAACTGTTTTCCTTTCCACCATCACAAAAAAAATTTGTTAGCTTAATCTACATTAAATTGGAATTCATTAAATGGGTAAGAAGTTGGTAATCCCCAAGTTGATCTCAATGAGAATGTTAATAAACATGGCCATTAACTTACACGTTGTCTATGACTGCTTTTGTATATCAAAGCAGAGTTAAACAGCCAAACAGAGATTGTTTTGTTTTGTTTTTTTTTCCCCAAACAGAGATTGTATAGGTGGCAAAAACTAAGTTTTTATTTACTGGCCAATATCAAAAAGTTTGCCAGCCTTTGTTCTAGCATCTATGAGCCCTTAAAGGGCTTACTTATAAGTCTCTTGAGTCAAAATACCTGTATTAGCAAACACACTTAAACATCTATTCAGAAATCCTAGCTACTTGGGAGGCTAATTGTGGGAGGATAACAAGCTTGAGATCAGCCTGAGAAACATAGGGAGACCCCATCTCAAACAAAACAAAATGGAACAAAACAAAACCCAACCCAAACCAAAAATGTCCATTAAGATACTTTCTTTTTCTCCCTCTGCCTTTCAGAAAATTTGAGTAAAATTTATTAATTTGACATATTACAGCATTGATAATATGAACTCTACACTGATGGAACAGAAGCTCCAGTGGCACAATCGGTTAGTATGTGGTACTTATATACATTGACGGAACAAGAGCGCAATTTAAAAATAAGACTTGTAGCCTTGGAGGGTAGTGTATGCCCATAATCCCAGACCAGGGAGGCTGAGGCAGAATTGCTGATGAGTTCAAGGCCAGCCTGAGCTGCATAGTGAGACTGTCTCAAAAAAAAAAAAAAAGCACTACTAATTTCTATTCATTTATTGAAAGGAACAGTTAATGCCTAATTGTTTGGTCACTTTTGCATGCCTATATCTGCTAATCTTAACAGCCACTTTGAAGACAACAATATGCAATATAACAACCATTGTTAACTTCTTAAGGGGATAAAAACAGAAAAGTGTAACTAATATAACTTTATCTTGATGTCTAATTCAAAGGTTTTTTTTTTTTTTTGGGTACCAGGAATTGAACTCAGGACCTTTGAGGGGCTTGTGCCACTGAGCTATATCCCCAGCCCTATGTCAGATTCTAATTATTTGAAAATTTAAAATCCAGACAGGGCTGGGGAGTATTGCTCAGAGGTAGAGTCCACGCTTAGCATGCGAAAGGTCCTAGGTCCAGGGCCCAAAATCAAACAAATAAATACACACGTACATACATGATAAACAAGAAATCACCATTTCTTTGTACATGTTAGAAAATAAATTTGTTATTATTTATTTAGAATAAAATTTTTTTTAAAAGGGCCGGGAATATAGCTCAGTGGCACAGCGCCTGCCTGGCAAGCACAAGGTTGTGAGTTTGATTCCCAGTACTCACTTACTTATAACAAATGATAATTCACAAATAAATTCATCAGTTTAAATAAATCATGAACCTACTGTAGGCTGCTTGTGCAAATCCAACAGCTCGCGTACGTGACTCCGAAGCATGTTCTGACACTTCCACATTTCATTGAGCGCTCTAAAATTTATGAATATGAACACATACATTATTAACAATACTGCAAATTGTTTAACTTTATAACTTTTATACTGCATAGTTTATATACATATTTTTCCGCAGCTACATAACATTTTAAGTAACTAGTTACTGAGATTTAAGACATTTGGTGTAAATGGCAAATGTCTTTTCATAAGGATGACTGCAGGGACTCATATGCTAAGGCAAGTGCTCTACCATTGAGAGGAAATACATGTCTGAGCACAGAAGGAATAACAGATCTTTCCAGGTAAATAAAGAAATTAAAAGATAAAAGCATTGAAGTGCACGGCACGTATAGGAAACTGAAAACCCTTTCCACGCCTGGATGCGTACAGTGTCTGAGAGCATCGTGAAGGTGGAGACAAGGAGGAGGTGGCCGAGGCCCTCCAAACGTGGCTATGGAAACGACACAAAACAGCTCAGGTCTGACATAGATTCAAGATGACAAGATCAAATTCATTGTTTACACTATATTCTTCTCTCTAGAAAAGACTGTGCTCTCTCATAAATTCTGTCATACTTCCAGGTACCCAAAGCACCTGAGAATTACTCTACTTCTGAGTACCTTTGGTCAGATATTTACAAATGTAAGGTGTTAAAACCTCAGGGCAGGATTTCTCCACTTGGCATGAGTAGTAGTGACTACTTGTAAAGCTTTTAAAAATTGATGGTTAATGCCTACTGATATGATAAAGGATACACTGCCTTCACAGAATTTCTATAAAAATGCATTATCTTAGTCTAATAATGAGGAAATATTGGAAGAGACAAAAGTAAGGCCGTATTATACAAAACAGGTGGCTCATGCAATATCCTTCCAAAAAGCATCAAAGCCATAAAAAAAACAAACAAACAAAGATTAAGCAATGGTTCCAGATTAAGTCATTAGAGATACAACTAAATATGTAACATGCAATCCTAGATGGGGGAAAATACCAATTGAAAACATTATCTGGACAACTTAGAAAATAATGAATATGTAGTAGGTTAGATAAAATACTCTACTGGTGTTAATTTTACTCGGATCCACACGTCTGCAAATTATTAAGAAGGAATTACTTCCACAGATAATGAGAAAGAATGTACAAACAGCAAATGGCTAAAAATGGGCCTTAGTAAAGGTACATAGCACAATGCTTCATATTCCTCTTGCAATTTATGTGAAAAGTAAAGTTTTATACACTTATAATTATATGTGAATACATATAGCTTAAGTCCTAACTCAAAAAATTTAAAATTCTTAATGACAGATTTACTTTGTGTATATTTAACTGGCAAATATAAATTGTTTATATTTGGGTGTGCAGCATGATTATAATACACAGTGACACTTTTTAAAAGCTTATCACAGTGGAGTGATCACACAACCTGGTTGACCTAGGATAGTCCCAGTATATGTCAGTTATCTAAGCGAAAGTACCTGTAGTTCCCCTATTCAGTCTCAAAAGTTCTCAGTCATACGGTAAGCCTACACAGGGGTAAAGTAGGCTTTCCAGACAAAGAATAAATACTCATTTTTTAGGCTTAGTACTTATTACTTATTTTTATTTTTTGGTTCCAGGAATTGAACTCGGCACCCTGTGCTCGCCAAGCTAGCACTGTGTTGCTGTGCTATGTCCCTGCCCCCGGTAGTATTCAGATACTCACTATAGTATTTGGACACAGGGACTTTTTAATCTCTGAAACCACATTCCAACACAGGTGCCAAATATATCTATGTATACGGAATATCTTCGCTGTTGGTAAGGTCTCAATTCAAATAATAATTTTTTTCGATGTTTACCTGAGGTTTTTGATTTAAAAGAAGCATCAACAACTAACTAGATAATAGCTTAATGAAATCTTTAGAAAGCAGTTCAGCCATTTGAAAGGTAACTTACTTTACAGCATTTGGGTCCAAACTAGCATATAAATAATACAAACATTTCATTCTCTCTTCAGTTTCCAGGTTGTGGGGCACAAGATACTGAGCAAAGATTTTCTCTACTAACAGTCTATTAAAAAAACAAAAACAAATACCATAATTATTCTATTTTAAAGAAACAATAGTCATTTAAATCATTCTGTGCAAAGATACCATACCATGGTTACAGTTATGCCTCCAATGGAAAACACCAGTATATGATCAGCCCTATCCTTGCAGGATCAATACAGTTATTTTTAAATTTAGAGATATACTTTCTCCTTGTGGGTTTACTACATAATCTGTCATTATGGGGACTTAGCACAAATTAGTTAACCCTACCTATACTGTAAAGTTATAATTCTAAGCATAGCTAATTCTCAAGAAACCCAACAACCTCTTCTGATTACAGTTCAACTCCTTTACCATGTTGACGTGCAGTGAAAACAGGAGGATTTTCCTTCACACCACTTCCTGGGAACATGCATGTTTGACTTTCCTTCTCTTTAGTGCCTAATTTCTTTATCGACATTAGAATCCTGGCTAAGATTCTATCTATTATTCAGTAGATACCTGAATTAAAAAAAAGAGCTTTTTATTAACTAATAACACAACAAATGTTGATGGTCAAGCAGTCACTCTAATGTAATAAAACACTGCGAAGTATTTTATAATAATCAAGTATCATTAGTGTACTATAAAACAAAATTGTAAGTAGCATTAAGAAAATGGAAAGAACTTAGTGATTCCTCCTTTGGTAGTGACAGCACTGCAAAAAAGGAAAGCTAATAAGCAAGTGCTTTCGAGTACCGTACACTCTGTTGCAGAGAGGGCCAGAGAGCCTGACATTTATTACTTCATGTAACCCAGAAGGCAGCCTGCAGAGAGGGCACTGTTATTCCTTCTCATATGAAACTGAGGTGAACAGAAGTGAGACTATCAGAGACAGACGAATAAGGGTCTCTGGTCTGCCTAACTCCAAGTCCACGCTTCGCTCACTATTTGCTACCTTACAGTTTTGAATAGTCTTGAATAGAAGAAGGTACACACAAATATTCAAGTGATTTCTACATTTAGAAATAAATTATTTTAAAACTTAACAGAAATAAAGTGAAAAGCAGTTTTACATTCACGCTTCCTACCACGTTACAGACTCACTTGTCATCGATGCTATTCTGATAATAAATATGCAAGAGTTTGTCCTTTATCCAGCTGACTTTCTCTGCAGCTTCCTTTCCTGCTTCACCATGAAGACAGTATTTCTTATACAGCTGAGCCAAACCCATCATAGCTTCTTTTCTTACTCGCCACTAGAAAGTATAATGTTTGTTAGATGCATATTTATCTGTAAAAACTGTCACGGCTTTACTAGGTTTTACAATGAATTCTATGAATGCATATATATAGCAGTACAACATTTCATCTCATATGAAAGTTGCCAACCATTCTGAATTTGTTCATGTTTAAAAATCAGATTACTAAAAAATATCAAAACTTTAAAATAACCAAACCCAGATTATTTCAGAAATTTTCTAGTGCACTCACTTCTTCATGAATTACTAGTTTTTTCATTTCTGTCAAAGCCAAACAATACCTTATAGAAGATTTCATTTCATTCTAAAAACATACCAGCCCAGTTTTAGAAATGATTAAATCTAAAACACAAAATGTACAATTTGTCCTGCAATAAAATCTCTAGGTTCTAGAACGTTTTAGTTCCTAAATACATCCCCTTTGATGTTAACCTAGTATATAAGAAAAACCAGTACCAAGACTTCCAGGGCTGTAAATTCAGAAAGGACTTTTATGATCAACATAAATCAACTTCTTTACTTTCTAGATATAAAGGGCAAATAATGTACCTAGAACCCTCCTACTGGTGCAGGACATGTGGACTCTGGAGGTTGGCTGGCTGGGTCACTACATTAAGGGAGCAAAGAGTGATGGTAGGGGTAAGGTGAAACAGAAAAGAGAGACTCTAAAAACTTACGGCGAAGAACACGATAGTATCTAAGAAAAACCCTTGTAATTCAAGGCAGCACTTCTTTATACATGAGTTATTTTTTTCTTTTTATTTTAACTTAGTAAATAGAATGAAATTATGTTTCTGTACAGCAGCATAATAAGCGCCTTTTGACATCTCTCACATGAAATAAAAAAGTGTGCAATATAAGCTAAGATTAATTTCTCCTTTGTATAGGAGAAAACAAATGTTAAAGCAGTTGTAAAAACATACAATAAAATAAAGCAGCTGTAACCTAACTTAATTAGAATGAAAATCCAGGTCTGAAAATGTCCAGTCAGTGCTATTATAACCACATCATGCACTTTCAGTTAGGAAGTCATTCAACTCTTTTGCACACTACAGAAATATTAATAAGGAGTGACATTTTTCTAAAAAGAGGAAATTACATAAGTAACAATAAATTAATGAGGCAGGAGGATCACTGTGAGTTCGAGACCAGCCTGGGCTACAATGTGAGCTCAAGTCCAGCCTGAACTACAGAGCGAGACCCTGTCTCAAAAGGACAAAAAAGGGCTGGGGATATAGCTCAGTGGAATAAGCGCCTGCCTAGCAAGCGCAGGGTCCTGAGTTCGAACCCCAGTACCGCCAAAAAAAAAAAAAAAGGACAAAAAAAACCCAAAAAGCAAAAAACAATAAATTAAATGAGAGGAACAGAAGGTAATGCCAACTAACCACCAGGTAGAGAGTAATTTTATTTAAATTAAAGCCAAAGGTGGTGGTGGGGGAGCTTCAGTTGACTAGGGTCAACTGTTTTCCCTGTTTAAGTGGGATAGAGTCTTGCTGTCAGTACAGGCTGGCCTTGAACACACAATCTTCCTGCTTCAGTCTCAGGAGAGCTGAATTACAGGTGCCAGCTCTCAGTGACTTTTTTTTAATTGACCCTTTATGACTATTAAAAAAGTGAAAACCTGAAGACTATCTCTTGCTGTATTTCAAAACCAAATGCTTCTCCAATCTGTAATTAAAACTACACATAAGCACAGGACAAAAGGTTTACAACAATAACAAACAGAACAGCACACTGCAGGATAATTACTGTTAAAGATAGTAGATGACTATCACTCTGCCTTGCATGCCTGTCTCTTGCTTCTGGGTGATACCACTATTCCCAAGCAACACCTACTGCCATTCTTAGCATAATTTTCAGAGCAGGTTTCTAGCTGCATCAAATGGAGGACACAGCAAAAAAGTAATTAAACACATAATAATTTCTACCAATAGCTTGGCATAATGTATGGAAACATTATTTCCTTAGAAGTATGCTATTTGGTTTAATGAATAACACAACTAAATTAAATGAGATAGCAATAGATGAAAAATTTTTTTTTTTTTTTGCGGTACTGGGGATCGAACTCAGGACCCTGTGCTTGCTAGGCAAGCGCTTATTCCACTGAGCTATATCCCCAGCCCCGATGAAAATGTTAATCTAAGAAACATAGTCAACTACTATTCTTTCCACACTTAGCAGGTATGTAATAAGAGCAAAACTTGGTTTAATTTACTGTTCTCTTATAGTGGAATAGTATAAAAGAAACTCATTCCTAAAATCTGAAAAGATCTAGAAAGATAATTAAGATATACAGAGACATAATAATCAATAACTCTTTACTTAGGATTGTTATTAATCTCACAGAAAAGCTTTAGCTGGTATTATAGAATTACTATAAGCCGGGTGTAGTGGCACACACTTGTAATTCCACCCCTCAGGAGGCTGAGGCAGGATTGTCCCAAGTTCGAGACCAGCCTGAGATACAAAGTACGCTCAAGGCCAGCCTGAACTGCATAGCGACCCTGCCTCAAAAAGACCAAAAAAAAAAAAAAAAAAAAAAAAAAGGAATTTACCATTATAAAAATTATATCAACTGTATTTAGCAAACAATGTAAACATTTATAAATCAGAGAACAAAATTTTGCATATTTTACCCGTTTATCCAGTGTTCTTTCCCTTACAAAGCCAAGTAGCTGATCATTTACTAAGGCAAGGTCTCTTTTGGCAGCTGTTATTATAGTAACAATGACATCATGGCGAATAGCTTCTTCTGGGTCATGTGACCTAACCTTCAAATATTCTGTAATAAAAAAAACCAAACATTATCTAATTTCTCATGATTCACACTGACAGAAAAGACAAATGCTTTAAGCCTTTGTCCATACTAAAACATGGCTTGTAAAGTGTAACATGAATTAAAAGCTTTTTGAGACAGGCTCTCTCTATGTAGTTGGGGCTAGGCTTGCACTCTTAGTGATCCTCCTGCCTCAGCCTCCTAAGTACTGGGATTATAGGCTTGTGCCTATAATCAAAATAACTTTCAAGGCAATAGTATTCTGTAATAATCACAAAACTGTTTATTATTATATACCACATCTTAACCATGCGTTTTAGTGGAAAAACTGAATCACAACATAGTATTTGACTTACACAGTTTATAATTTCATATAAATCAAAAGACTTCGTCAAGAAAAACAGTAAAAATTCTGTGAGGTATATAACTACACCATTACATGATATAAAATCTAGATTAATATTCTATAATCTTTTTTGAAAAATGCCTAAATTTTTACCATATAACAAAATAAAAGTCCTACCATGTAAGTCAATAAAAAGTTTTCCTTTTTTAGTAACACTTTGATTGAAGTCACTTACTTGGTACTATCAAATTGGTAGGTTTAAATATTTTAGGTTCACATGGTAAATGAGAAAATCTACTCCAGAATACAACCAATTTCCTATTATTAAATTACTACATTAAGTTATATAGATATAATTGTTCCCAACTCAATGTCATAAATAATACTAGCTTTTCAAATTAAGATTTCTAAAAAATTCCAAAGCATCAAAAATGAAAACTTCAAGTACACTTTTATAAATATGAAATCATTTCCTATGCCATGAAAAATACAACTATCAAATGGCACCAGAATTAAAAAAATAAACCAGGTAGCTTACCTGTGAGATCTTTTGCTAAATCTGGGTGATTCATTAAACAGTGACTGGCAAATTTCACACTTTCTAATCTCACAGGAACATGAATGTCATTGAATCTACACAGAAAATGATTGCTAAATATTAATTCAAAGGCAAAATAAAGTATATATAACAAGTACTTATAAACAATAAATACTGATTAGAAAATGCATTGTGACAGCTTACTATGTTCTGATGCAAGAATATAAGATAGAGTTTTATAAAAACATTTGCAAAAATAGAAACTGTTTACCATGCTAAAGCATAAAACAATATAAACGGATCTTCCAATACAAACTACCCATTTTATAGACCTACAAGTTTGATGTTAATTATTATGCAATCAAAAAACGAAAGACAGAAAACATAAAACCTGCTTGCAGAGAAGTTCCTAAAAGTAATGAGGAATTTGAGGTAGAAAGCAAGTAAACACAAGATGAAGATCTAAAAGTTCAAAGAGAACTGCATACAATATGTGAGTTAGGCTTACACTGCCTCATCACAGAAGTTTAATCAGACTGGGATCTACTTGTACTAAAACACTGTCTTAGGGATGGGGGCGTGTAGTTCAGTGGCAGAGTGATTGCCTAGCAGGCTCAAGGCCTTGGGTTCCATCCCCAGTAACACACATGCTCTTTTAAAGGTGTACTATAATAATTCAATAATTCAATGAATATGAAATACAACTTCCAGATAAATAATAAAGCTAAGCTGAGCAACTCAAATCGAGCTGCCTTTAAAATACATTTATTAGTGACAGATAATGTGAGTGTGGGCTGCAGGTGTAGCTCAGGGGCAGAGCACATCTTAGTATGCCAAAGGCCTGTGTTTCAAGCCCCATAATGGGGGTAAGGGCAGAGGTAATAATGTGATATTAAATAACAGGAGGTATTTTTAATTTTTAAGTGATCTTATAACTAAATAAAGTTACTTAATAAATGTCTTAATGTTTATAGCCATCTACTTTTTAGGGTAGGTATGATAAAAATGTTAAGTGCATATATTAATAAAAGACTGGGGAAAAATGAGATGTTTATAAAATAAAATGAATGTTGATGATCAAATATGTTCCAGTCTCTTTTTAGATCTTTGTAAAGCTTTACTGATGTCCTAAATGATACCTATTCATTCCAAGACATCATAAAAGTATTAAATGATAAATAAGTTCTTTTAACTAAAAAAATTGTCCTACAATTTATTCTATAAGAAAAACTGTAACATAGATGCTAAGAAAACCAACAAATATCAATTAAACTTTCAGTATATAGTTTTGTTTGGGGTTTTTTTTGTACCAGGAATTGAACTCACAACCTGGTGCTTGCCAGGCAGATGCTGTGCCACTGAGCTAGATCCCCAGACCCTCAGTATACAATTTTCATCAGTTGGGCCCTACTGACTGCCCTTCAAAATACAGAAGTATGTATTTCATTTCTCTTACCGTCCAAGGAAACACTGCCAAAGAGGACGATTCTGTGTTGCCAAATCAGAATCTTTAGAGCCAAACAATTTAGCTAGAAGTCGAACGACAGCTAATCGTTCTTCTCCATCATTACTCTACAAAGGGAAAAGAGAAACAAACGAAGCCTGAGCTTTACTATCAGATTACATAAAATGAAATAATTGAGAAGATCCAATTTCATGTCTACTTAAAATGGTGATAACCTTAAAATACTGTTCTCACTTACTATCGAAAAATTTATTTTATTCCATGCAAGATCATTTGGTTCTCTGATCTTTACACCTTCCAAACTGCTAACTTATGCCTATTTCACTGCTTATGTGCAATCTACACATTAGTTATCGATTTTATACAAATATATAGATACTTCATTGATTTCTAATACTGTCTAAAACAAATGTTAGGGAAAAAATTCTGTGACGGACAAGCTGCAAATAATTCCCACTCTAATAAGCTTTCTTTGTAAGAAATCTCCAATTTAGCTTCAATATTAACACAGACTAATGTCTTGATATGAATAATTTTAATCAGGGATCCCTGACTGACTACAGAATATGATACTGAAAACTATTATGGTTCAGGAAAATTCATTTGAAAAGTATAACAAGAATCATAACAGACAGGCCCTAAAAGGTGAGTATGCTGGTTTAGATCTAAAATGGGCCCCACTGAGTCGCATGCAGTAGTCACAGGTGGGCTTTTGGGAAGGCAGCTGGATCATGGGGATGCTCTATTGATCAGGGGGTCAGCACAATGATCAGTGCAGCACTGTTGGCTGGGCGGAGCCTGGCGGCTGCATGTGAACCAAAACAATCCCCTCTTCTCTCCGCCACTAGGAGAGCCGCGTTCTCTGTCATGCCCCTCCACTGAATCTGCACCGGTGGCAGCTAATCATGAATCAAATTAAACCTCTCTATCCTTAGGTTGTGGGCATTAGATATTATGGCCCAGCACTGAGAAAACTCACTAATATATAGTCAGGTGAACTGAACACTACAAAAAGCAAAACTTAGTGATTTTTTTGGTAAGAATCTCCTAGTTTCTTGCAATGAACCAATATATATAATTTTGCTACTATATCACATTTTAATATAAATTACTTTGATACCACATAGGATGTGAAATTCTTTTTACAAATCATTATGTACTGGCTGGGGATATAGCTCAGTGGAATAAGCACCTGCCTAGCAAGCGCAGGGTCCTGAGTTCGATCCCCAGTACCGCCGGGGGGCGGCGGGGATCATTATGTACTAGGAAAAGAAATGCAATACTTAATACCTTGAAGTAATTTTAAAGAGTTCAAATATAATGTTTGTTTAAAATAATGCCAGATATTCAATAAACAAATTGTGGGGAAAAGACAGAAATTAAAATAGAAAAATAAAGATCATGCAATATAATCTTTTCCTTATGAATATTTTAACTCAGGAATAGGAGTTTTCTGGGTAGAACGGAAATTTATATTAAACAGATGTAAAACAAAAATTATATCAATTTTTAACACAATTATAACAAAACAATTCTCACAAAGTTTTTCTTAAGCAAAGTGAACAATGCTGAGGGTATCACTTTTTAGTAACTGCAAACTCACCAGTCAACATAATTTTTTTAAGAGAAAAAATTACTTAAATGTCAAACCCTAGAATAAATCACTTTCATTCTACTTTGAGTGACTAGTTTAGCAGACTTTACTAAGTAAAAACTTGTCCCTTGACTTTGTAAAATTTAAAGCATATTCCTTGAATAAAACTGAATGATTACAGTAATCAATGATAAACTTTTTGGTACAGAGATCTGATGTCTCTGATGCAGTTGTGTTGTTATTCTATGCCAAAGTAAGTATTATCACATAATACATTGAATTACAATAATAAATGAAAATGCAACAAAATGATATTCTACATAACAATTTACCAAAAACTTTTCAAAAAAATTCAATAAAGCCTCTCAAATTTTTATTTCTGTCCAAGTCTAACAGAAAATGGTAACTGTACTATTGTTTCTAATTACAAATTAACTAATTTTGAATAACTTTCTGTGAAAAGCTGATTTTTACTTCAACCAAAATGAAGTATTATTATTTTAAAATGCTTTTTAAATTCAGAGAATGTGCATAAATATTCCTTGCCCTTCTTCCACCAGGAATAAAAGTCTTAAAAGTGAAATGAGGCAAAATTCCTGATTACTGTTGGACAAGATTAACAAGTAGTGCAACTCCAAAGCACTCATTACACAGAAGAACTGTAACCTGGATCCATGAAATAGGCAATGGATATAGTTGTGCCCAGCAGCACAGTATATGGTCCAAAGAAAGTATTATGTCTAAGCATTCTATCAAATGTCTTTATCATGCTTTATCACTGTAACCAAGGCCTCTCAACCATAAAAGGCTGTAGATAATATGATTCAGAAATATAATCAGAAGATCTCCAAAGCCAAAAAAACTTTGCAGGCTCTCTGCTCAGCATATGCTTCTGGCTCAAAGTGGGGCACCACAATTACATCTAGCACTCATTCTAAACTGCTCATTCATGACGGATAAGAAAATTAATGCTACTATATGGTAGGATTTAATCAGCAAGTAAGGACAAAGGCAGTGGCATTTGTTTATTTTATTTTTTGGCATTTGTTTATTTTTGTAAGAACCATTATTGCTATTATTTAGAATAAAAAAATTTATGAAAAACTTCATATTCACCTTAACTTTATAGCATGGTTATGAAATCAAGTTTTATCAGTGAAGAAATGTAGGTACAAATAAAGGAATAATTGGTGACAAGACTGTGGTCTAGCTGTTCTGCAGCCATGTAAGAAACAAGGGCCAAATAATGCTAGAAAGTCTTTAAAAATTGAAAATGGACTTATTGTCAAGCTGGATTTACCTTCTTAGCATCTCTGCTTTAAATAACCTGTAGATAAACATATATATACACACACCACAGTATGACTAGCCACTACAACAAGGATTCCCGCAGCTTATATTAAGCTCATAAAAACAAATCTAGGACTAATTTGTGATCTGTTCCTCCCATCTATCACAGTACTCTTATCTGAGGGCTAAAGGGGACTGAATTCACATATTCAAACTCTATGAAAGGTTGGGGGAAAATATTTTAATGCCTTACACATAAAAATAATTTAATATGGAGACATTTTTATACTGTTAAACTCTTTAATGAAACCCAAAACAATCTGTTTTCTGGATATTTTTCTTAAAATTAGAGTTTTCCACAAGAAAACCCCTATTCATGTAATGTCTTTTATACTATAAATATCAAATTCTTATAATACAGAAAATGTATAATTCTTAATTATGCAAATATGTTTTAAGAGGCTAAACAAAAACATTTCATCTTATTCTTTATCTAAAAATAAAACTAATTTTAGTTTTAGTTATATCAGAGTTTGAGTTAAGTGTAACATTATATATATAATTGGGCATGGTGATGCATGCCTGTAAAACCAGCAACTCAGTAGGGTGAGACAGGAAGATCACAAGTCATAGGCCAGCCTGGGCAATTTAGACTGTTTTTTTTTTTTTTTTTTTAAAGACTGTCTCAAAATGTAAAATAAAAAGAATTGGGGTTGTGGCTCAGTGGTACAGCCTAGCATGCTCAAGGTTTTGAATTCCATCCCCAGTACTACTAAAAATATATATATAAAAACAACGCAAAGAGTTAGGCTCTAGCCAGACGTACTGGTGCACACCTGTAATCCCAGCACTTGACAGGAGGATCACCACAAGTTTGAGGCCATCCTCAGCTACATATTAAGTTCATGCTCAGCCTGAACTACATAGCAAGACTCTGCCTCAAACCCACCCACCCTCAAATTTAGGCTCTATAGTTCAGTTAAGATGTGGGATTGAGTGTAAGCTTTTTTTTTTTGATAAGTTGAGAATTCCTTGCTAAGTAAGTTAGCAAGTACACTCAACTAATTCAACAGGTTTTTCTTTGATCTATACCATAAGAGAGTCCTAAAATTGTAATTGAAATCCTCTCAGCACTCAATTTAAAATCCTCTTTTAAAAATACACCTAGAGCCGGAAATGGTGGTGCATCCTATAATCCCAGCACCTGGGAGACTGAGGCAGGAGGATCACTGCAAGTTCGAGACCAGCCTGGGCTACAAAGTGAGCTCAAGGCCAGCCTGAACTGCAGAGTGAGACCCTGTCACAAAAAGACCAAAAAAAACCAAACAAACCCTAGTCTAATAAGCATTATTTAGTATGAACATAGTGTATATTACAAATTTATGGGTAACATCATTTTCCAGCTCATCAGTAGCTATTTAACACCTAGCTATACCTTTGCCATGTAAATTCTCTTCCCAGTCAAGTGAGAGTTTTCATCAAACTGAGAAATGTATACTTGAAGACAGTACACTGAACTCGTATTATATTCTTATACTTAAAAAGAAACTCTCCAATATATTCTTTAAACTTAAAGGCCTTGAAAATCGACCAATCCTACCTTTAGTTTGAATTCAAGCTGCGGCATGACAGATAATAACAAATGAGGATCTATAGCAAAAAGCTCCTGAATCAGATCAAACACATGTTCTGACAAATCACTTACTGACGATCTTCCCAGCACCAGGACTTGATTGAAAAACTATAGGAGATATTAAAAACAGTAATAGATATTTCATTTAAAAATTTGAGTCAGTTTATGAAAGTGTTTAAGAAAACTATTATATAGTCAGGCATTATATATACAATATATAAAACCAAAGGGGCTGATACGGAATAAGAGGTCTCAACTATTAATATATGATAGGACAGTCATCTAAACAAGAAAAAATACACTTCCAATTAATATCAAATCACAAATATTACAAGAAAATTAAAAAGAAAGATTGGGTTGTTTAGCTGTGTTTAATTTAGTGAATTAAGTATCGTGCCTTCTGTTCTTTAGTAGAAAAATGAGTGCATTAAGTGATGTGTTTCTCTAAAAGAAAATTAACTTATTCTAACTGTTCCATTCCCTATGTTTCTCTGTCCCCATGTCCACAATACCCATGAAAGAAAACCAGTCTTCCAGGCCTAAGAAGAACATAAAAGGCAAATGTAGCCAAGTGTGGTAGTGCATGTGTGTAATTTTAACACTCAGGAGGCTGAGGCAGGAGTATCACTATGAGCTCAATGCCAGCTTGGGCTATACAGTGAGTACAAGGCCAGACTGAATTACATAGTGAGACCCCTGTCTCAGAAAACACAACGAGGCTATATAAAACATCAGTGCTGTACTTTTAAAAATAATTACACAATTGTCTTATAGAAAAAGAAAATTATGAGGGCCTTATAAATAATGAGGAAAATATTTTAATGATCTACACACAAATTTTAGAATGCTACTTGTGGAAATATATATGAGAATCATCAGGGATGGTTACTTCTGTCAAGGGTCAATACAATATTCCACCTGAAAAACACACTTCACTGCATACCTTTTTATACTACTTCAAAATCTTTTTTAACCCATTTAAAATTTAGTCACACAATAATGTCACATGATTTAGGGTCAGGGATATAGCTTAGTGGTACAGTGCCTGTCTGACAAGCAGGAGGTCATGAGTTCAATTCCTGATACCAAAAAAAAAATTTACATGATTTAAATGAACAAATCCTTATTTTGTTTTGATAAGAAAAATATTCAGTAACAGGTAAATGGTACATGCACAAAGATTGATTTGCAAAGGAAAACAATTTTAATGCAATGCAATAAATAAACAGGTATTACCAACTTTAAAGAACATTTACAGTCATTCATAAAATAATATAGAGCATGCTAAAAGCAGCTATGAATAAAAGCAAATGACCAACATAATCAACTGCTATATTGAACGAATATGGTAGACAAGTGGTCTACCACTGAGCTACATCCTAGCCTCTAATCAATAGATTTTCTAAAGAAGGTATTTACATAACAACCACATAAGAATAAACCCAAAAGGGTTTCCAAATAATGATCTAGAAGAAAGAGGAAAATGTATAAATAAAGACACATATTCACAGATAAAGATGAAGGGGAAAAAGTAAAAGCAATTAGCATTGTAGATAAGATACAAATGCAGAAGAATGGGTGGGAGTTGTAGATATATTTTCAAAAAATAGCACATACTATCTTATATCAGATAAAAGCAATGCTAATATAGCTTACGAAGTCATGCTGTGTTTCTTCAACTTTTATATTAGATATATAAATGTTTTATATTTGCTCTAAACAGATGAAAATTGTTCACTGGATAAACATATGTGAATGGCTCTAATAAATTGGTACAATGGATAAAAAAATCACATAATTATACAACAAATATAGAAAGAAATACATACATTGGCAATGCATGCCTCAATAGTCTGAACTGTCCTCTTTAAGAGGACTTTTGCAAGGTCGAAAGACTGTTTATTTAAGTTCTGAAAAACAATAAAAACACACAAAGTTACATATTAATTAATTGGTGAATTTATGAAAAGCATCATTCGAGCATTGTAGTATTCTACTCAATTAAAATGAATAAAAAATATAACTGAAAACTATTCAAGGTTTTACCATATTCTGTAGCCAAGTGGCCCTAAAAGCTGAAGTTACAACTTGAACTCAACAAATAAAAAATTAAAGTGTATTAGATAGCCAAAAGTGCAACCCTATATTATTAGTTTTACTAAACTAATACTGGACCCAGGCCGTTTTGGTTTTATGCTTTAACCTGTATGAGCTGGCAATTACTCCTACGTATCCTAAACAAACACCTCCTTCCAACCCCTCATTCTAATCCACTGTGATCAGTATTTAATTACTTAAATACTACACATTCTGAAAAAGGGTAGACCTGAAAAGTTTCCAAATTAAAAAAAAGTTCTTGATCAATTTTATTCTTGAAATGGTGAATACTATGCTCCCTTTCAAGTCCCAGGGCACTGTAACAAATTAAAGGGTCTGAGAAAGAATGAGGCAATGACAAATGTTTAATTTTGAAAAGAACTTACTGAAAAAGGTATTTAAAAAATACTTGCTAACATCTCTATATTATGAAGTTTTGGACCAAACTGAGGTTGACTCACCATCACTTTGCACTTGTCTCAAACAGGCCAGGAAACCCTATATTGTATGCCACTGGTCAGTGCATTTTATTTAAAGGGAAGGCCACACAGTAAAGGTTTACAGTCACTGCTGCAACTATACAATTCTGCTGGAATAACTGAAAACAGCCACAAGCAAAATAAAAACAGCATGGCTGTGTTCCCAGTATACCCTCTTATCTATGGAAGAAATGTTCCAAGACCCTCATTAGATGCATGAAACTACAGATGGTACTAAATCCTGTATAAATAAGTAAAACATCCCTTATTTGAAGTGCTTGAAAACAAAAGTATTTCTGAGTACTGATTCTGGGACAGTTGCATATCCATGATGAAGAACCTTTAGGATGGGACCCAAATCTCCAAATATGAAATTCATTTATGTTTTGTATAAACCTTTTACACAGAGACTGAAGATTTTATACACTATTTTTGGTCCTCCTATGTTTTCACTACAATTCATCTCACAAGGTCAGTCACACAAGCGGAGTTTTCCAATTGTGCTGTCAGGTGGGCAGTCAAAAGATTTTGGATTTTGTGGCATTTCAGTTTGGGGATGTACAATGCGCTTTTTCCTATTCATCTTACAACAGATGTTAGTAACCTCAGAACACGACTTTTTTTCCCCTCCTTTCCTTATTAGAACTTTTACATTTTTACTTAAATTAAGCATCTTATGGTTTCTCTTTGTATTATCTAAAGTGCCAGCCTCAGTATTCTTGGTCTGTTTGGGCCATGTAAGTAAAATCAAGGTTACCTAAATGGAAACACTGTAAAACCAGTCTATTGGGTTCCTGCCTTGACTACAAATCCCTCGTGGGCTGGCAGCATATACAGTGTAGATACACTGAACAGTAAAAAGATTCATGTTGGCCAGGAGAGAGCTGGACAATGTGCTGTTTCATCACACTAGTCAGAATAGTATGCAATTTCAAATTTATGCATTATCTCTAAAATTTTCCATATAATGTTTTTCGACAGTATAGCTAAAAATGTGGAAATTGAAGCCACAAATGAGAGGACTACGGTACTGACATAAATACATCAACAGGCCAAATTTGATTGTCCACTGGCAAAAGGATAAATTAAGTAAGTTAATATTTGGTTCTTAAAAGAGTATATACTTCCCATTCATAAAATACTATAATCTCTCTAGCTAAAATATAAATATCAAACATACTACTTCCTATCTTTTTTCTTATTCTGCTTGAGATAGACTCCTTTTGCCACTCCCTATTTTTTGACCAACAATATTTGAATAAAATGCAGTGATATTTAAAGAATCAAAAGAATTTGAAATCAATTCCATTTTGAGAATAAGTATAGTCAGACACACTGTTGAACTAACTTCTAATAGGTTATTGAACCATGAGAGTGGAAGAACAGCAGGCACATATCAGCACGGGGTGCGAGGGGCACTAGAGTAAGGCCCAGGGCTGGAGCCTGGCGGAAGCCATGTCCCTCAGTTTCTTAGGACATGGTGGACAGAATAGAGAAAAGAAACAGAGAGGAATGACACGGCTCTCAACCATCTCTTTCTCCACAACATTAACGATACAGCTCCCACTTCTGCCCAAATCTCTTTCTGAAAGTGACTAAGAATAAAAGGGTCAATGTGAGTTTTGAAAAAACATCCAAACTCCCATGTTCTGTATCTGTTACAAAGGACAAAAGACATTTCTTTACTGGACAACCCCCGCCTAAAACCACCTTATAATTCCAGGTAGGTTATGAGTCATGAATATAAAGTATTCCTCCTCTCCAGAAACCAGAACTGAATAAAAACCTTATATAATCTTAGGCGTACTTTACATAATCTTAAGCATAAGCATATCTTCTAAAAATAATAGCTACAAGACATATGTGCAGCTCTATTTTATTAGGGAGAAGAGGGTGACGCTGGAAATGATTATATGTGATTACAAATTCGCAAAATCAAGCATAGCACTACCTTTAAATATTGATCTTTCATAGCTCCACTCTGTACATACCTTATGTGCAGGTATGAGGTTAATAAGGATGGAGTCCAGTAGTTCTTGCGTGACCCCGTCGCCCTCCATGATGATAGAACTCATCAAGTCCAGCATGTGCATCTGCACCTTTTTATTGTGGCTATTGCTAAGAAAGGAAATAAAAGAACTGAGGCCCATGCAGAAAGACAAACTTCCCAGTTTAAAACGGTAATAGCTCAGTGTAAAAGGATTTTCACTTGAGAAAAGAATGCCAATAATGGCAAAGAAATTTTGACAGTTGTATTTACTTCTCCCTCTCTCTGTTGTTTACAGGTATAAGGTATTGTAAAGTATTTCATAAAAATTAAGATCACCCTAATTTTTAACGCACTACATTCTATAGATACACACACATACACACACACACACACACACACACACACACACACACCCCTACTTGAAAGAACTGGCATCCCAAGAAAAAGGATACACTATTACAGATACACAGGGAGGTTTAAGTTACCTAATTAACTTAAAATAACAAAATTGACTTGACTTGTCTAGCATTAAGTGGTAATATTCAAAGATAAAAACTAAAACTTTGGTAGGAAAACCGTTTACACTACTAGAGGCATGGTTTTCTATGATTCTGAGAAAGACGCTTATTTTGTACAGTCTCTCTCAAATACCTTGCTGACTTCCAGACGCCAAGGTTGTGGAGGACAACTGCAGTTGTATAAATGGGCATCACCACAGCGGGAGCCAGGAGAACCTGATGCCAACAATGCAAACCTGAGTACCTGACCCTCAGACCCATCACTACTTGAGGGCAGGAAAGGAACACAAAGATAAAGAGACTTAAAATTATCCCACAAATTCTACCGGTTTCAATCAGTAAGCTCAGACTTTTACTTCTGGCAAAAGTTGATTACAAAAATAGGATTTGTCCTAGTATCATTTATAATAACTAAAAACCAGATAAGATACATGAAATAGGTTTCAGATACCAGACACCATGCACATATATGGAACAATTTTCTGAGCTTAGCATGCTAAGTTTCTGGGTGTCACGCAGGGCAGGGATCTGGGGAGACTTGAGTTTGCAAAGAGGAAAGCTATTGAGCATAAGCTCAAAGAATCTTCAAATGCTTACTGATCACACAGCCAGTGAGAACATTCCCTGACTTGAAGGGAAGCATCTCCTAAAAGAACCAGGGTGGGTGATCCCTGGGACTCAGGAGTTTTTAAAAGTAATCAGAAGGGTATATATAAACTCACAAATACTAAAAGCTCAAATAGTCTCAAAGTATAAGAAACATAAAGAAAATCCCACTATATTATAATGCAATCACCTGAAGTGAACAATAAAGAGAAACCCTAAGGCAGTTTGAAAAACAGAAGTAAACCACATATACAAAAACAAAGATTACAAAACAAAAAAATATCTTGTTGGAAACAATAAGAGCCAGAAAAAGATGGAGCAGTATCTTTAATGTACTGACAGGGGTCTGGGGATACAGTTCCATGTAGCTTGCCTAGCATGTGGGGAGCCGTTGGGCAGAGGATGGAGCACTAAAGGAAGAGGGAAGGAATCCCAGCAACGTAAAACTCTGAACACTGTGAAAACAACTTCCAAAATAAATATGCAACTCATTTGCTTAAATAGTATACTGGATTAATACTGAGCATTTCTTCAAACCAAGGACTCTGCCTTACACTTCACTACCACCCCACGGCCACCAGCACACAACAAGGCACAGATGAGTCCACCATTAAATTCACTCTAAAGACCGCTTCCAGGGAATGGAATTTTTGTTTTTCACTTCATAGTAAGTGTTTTAAGAAAAACAATTCTACATAATTCTAAAAAGATTTTAGTACACATATATACAGTACATGACATTTTTATAAACACAGCAAGAAAAAGACAAGCAAATATGCTTAAATAAGAACTTACTTGATCACTGAGAAGAGTGTCCTAAAAAGCTGAATAAAAATTTCATTGCAGTCTTCCAATTCAAAGCAGATATTATATGATTTAACCCAAGCTAAATTCTTAAATAAATAAAAATAAATTTTTAATTACGCATGTACAGAACAGTCCCAGAAAAGCAAACTCATTAGTAAAATTTAATTTTTAAGAAGTAGGAATCTACATTAAAGCCTATAAAAGAGTCAACATACAAAATTACGAGTGTAAAACAAACTAGTCATTTACCCTCACCCTTAAAGACATACCTGAGGGCATCAATTTTTCCAAATTGATTAACACTAAATAATACTTAGAGGTTTATATAGAGAGATACATATAGATATAAATATATACAAAATTTTAGGAGCAGTGAACATACATTTTGAGATCAGAACATAAAATAGAAGAAAATAAAAGCTAGAGTGTCAAATAATCTCACATTTTTTCAATAGAATAACTATTTAATAGAGTATGAGGAATAAGATATTTTCCTATGAAAAAATATTTCACTACTGCACTCTGAATAAGTTTCATTTTACATTATAAAGTTAGTATAAAGAATTTGCTACTATGTGAAATGTGCTATTTATTTAATAAAGTGTTACTTTTACCTCTAATAAATAAAAGTATCTATTAAACTGTGGACTCTTTGTGTCTTCCAAACCTTTCAACTGTCTGGTAATAAACAAAAATATGTCCTGTTAAAGAAATAATAAAACATTAATTTAGATGCAAATTTTAATCATTCTTTCATAATATACAAACTACAATAAAAGAAGCTCCTTTAACTGAATGCCTGGGACTGGCCTACTCCATTATTTAAATTCATTTAAAAATAAAACTGTATCTTTTTGTTTTGTTTGGGTACTGGGAATCGAACTCAGGACCTAATGCTTGCCAGGCAGGCGCTGTATCACTGAGCTAAATCCCTGGCCCAAAACCATACCTTTAAAAAGCAAAAATAAAGGTTGTTCTTTCTGTAACTCTTTAGGTTTTCTCATTTTAAGAACACACAGTATATCCCACTACTATATTTTCTAGTATAGCACTTCGGCTTTTCTTGCTACCTTTACCTTCCATCATGGAAAAGAAGTATTTTATTTCAAAGGAGCTGAACATGAATGAATCTTTCCATTTCTAGTTCCTTAAGCTGGGGATATAGCTCAGTGGAATAAGCACCTGCCTGACAAAGGCAAGGTCCTGAGCTCAATCCCCAGTACTGCAAAAAAAAAAAAAAGCATTTCCAGTTCCTATGCATCACCTAGTTTTGAATTTGTTATCTGACTTTAAGGCTTTATGAGACAAAGGCAATAGATTCCTCTATTTTTTTTTTTTCTGGTCTTGTTTTTTTGAGATGAAGTTTTGCTATGTAGTTCAGGCTGGCTCTGAACTATGTAGCCCAGCCTGGCCTCGACTCTCAGTGATCCTCCTGCCTCAGCTTCCTGAATGCTGTCGTTGCAGGTGTGCACCACCACGCTTGGCTGATCTATTTCTTAATAAGCTTCCTCCAGAAGTTTTAAACTTGAACTAATATAAATATGGCACAAAAAGATTTTTCCACCACTCTAATCACAACTTAACATAATACTGTTTTTTTCTTATAAATACATCCTATGATAAAGCATAATTTATAAGTTAGGCACAGCAAGAGAGTAACAATAATAATTAATAATAAACAGAACAACATTTGGGCATGGTGACACTTGCCTGTATCTCAAACACTCTAGGAGGCGGAGGCAGGAAGATTACCAAATTCTAGCCCAACCTGGGCAACTTAGTAAGACCCTATCTCAAAATAAAAAAGGGGCTGGGGATGTAAAATGCAAAAGCCTCGGGTTCAACCCCCAATATGGCAATAAAAAAGTAGAACTCAAACAATATGCTGTAACAAAAGTTTGTGCTTTGAAGTCATTGTTAAGTAACACAGCACTTCTCAATACCTCATAAAAATACCACTTATTTTTGTAGACAATAAATGTGATTTAAGAAATAATAGAATTTTAAAACCTATGAATAGCTGGATATGGTGGCATACATCTGTAATCCTGGCACTCGGAAGGCTGAAGCAGGAGGATCATTGTGAATTTGAAGCCACCCTGAGGTACACATTGAGTTCAAGACCAGCCTCACCTTCATAGTGAGACCCTGTCTCAAAAAACCAAAAAAGCGGTCAGGTATGGTGGGACATGCCTGTAATTCCAGCACTTGGGAGGTGGAGGCAGGAGGATCACTGCAAGTTTGAGACCAGCCTGGATTATATAGTGAGTTTAAGGATAGCCTGCACTATATAGGGAGACCCTGTCTCAAAAGCAAAACAAAACAAAAATACCCTTATGATACAAGTTTTTTTTTTTTTTTAAATAAACAGTGAAATTCTGAGAGTATGCTTTTTGATGTTGGTACTTGGTTAGTTTTTCTGTTGTTGTTTTGGTTTTTTGCAGTCTGGGGATCAAACCCAGAGCCTCAAACATACAGGCAACTGGGGCTGGGGTATAGCTCAGTGGCATAAGCACTTGCCTGGCAAGCGCAAGGTCCTGAGTTCGATCCCTGGTACTGAGAAAAAAAAAAAAAAAAACATACAGGCAACCACTTTACTACTGAACTACAATCCCAACCCATAATCTTTAAATGAGAAGAATAATAACTTGATATGCACTCATACAGTAAGCTACAGTATAAATATAAAAGTAAAATGATTCTGTAAAGGTTGTATTTACCTTAAGTTTATCATGGGAAGTATATGGAGCTTCTGGGGCATAGATTCGAAATATGTCAGCTAAACAACATGCTACAAGGAGACGCACATCTTTATTAGGGTTCCTGAGGAAGAATTCAGATGCAAGATGCAAGGCTAGTGGGAGATACTGCTGTTTTTCATCTTCTGAGTCCTGATCCATATCCATGAAAGTTTTCACTACCATCTGTAAAATATATGTAAAAGAATAATATGATTAGCTTGTGGTACTTAGTAATCACTGACAGAAAAAATACTAGCTTTACTACAACATAAACTAGCCATCAATTACTGTAAGAAAGTTCAAAATCAAATTTTTATAAATCTTCAAGCTGCCAAAAAAGTACCCTATGAACAAGTTCAGATTACTCACAGACATTATTAGTATTAACACCAGATTTTCAGACAAGTTATAATTCTCAATTTATTCATTTATTGAGGTGGGGTGTGGGGGCCTCCTAGAATGTTGCCCTGGCTGGCCCTGATCCTTGGGCTCCCATGATTCTCTTGCGTTAGCCTCCCGAGCAGCTGGGAACATGGGGGTGTGCCGCTGCATCTGGCTTTCATTATTCACTTACTATCTATCCCAGGTAAAAGTTCTTGGCACTATATATACCAGCAAATTAATTTGATATTTGGCTAAATCATCAATTATGTATCTTTCATATTTTATAAGCAAAGATGCTTTCTAGACTCCTTATGACTCTTTTGTTTGATACTTAATTGGATTTGTATTTCACAATAGATTTGAATATGCTCATATAGTTGTACTTCTGATTAAGGGTTTTAATTACAGAGCAGGGCATAATGGCACCATACCACTTGGGAGGGAGGACTGTTGTGAGTTCACCTGGGCTACATAATGAATTCAAGGCCAAACACATAAGTGAGACCCTCCCCCAAAAAGTCAAGAAGTCAAGTTATAATTACAAATAACCTCTTGTTATTACTGGCCATAAAATTAACAAGGGCATATTTATTTAATTTTGAATTTTTTTTTGAGGCTGGGAATCAAGACCAAGTTTTTTGCACATAGAGTACTACCCAAGTGTGCTACCATGAAGTACCCCAGGGAGAGAAGGTGGACAGGAGGGAGGGCAGGAGAAGTAACAGGAGGGCAGGTGTGTTATGTACATGTGCCAACTCCGCAGTAGCTACTGCGTACAGCAGATATGCACTAATAAACATTGAAAAAGCGGCATCCCAGACACATTTTAGAATCAGCATGGAAGGCCAGGTGTGACAGCACTCACCTGTAATTGTAATCCCAGCACTTGAGAGGCTAAGAAGGGTCTGCCATGAGTCCAAGGACAGTCTGAACTACCCAGTAAACTCAGGGCTAGCCTGAACTACATAATTTACGTAAACTGTTTTCACTGTGAAATACTGAAGATGTATTTTTAGTAAAACTTTTTTCATTAGTATTTTAATTACTATGTGTTTACAGTACATTACGACCGCACTCATCAGGAGGAATTGGTACAGGTACACAGGTATCTCGCTTTTGTCCTTCCCCTCCCCTGCCCCAACCCTTCTTTCCATCTACATTTGCAAAAGCTCTATTTTTGTTTTTCATTTACCTTCCCTTGCTTTTATCACCATCTCTTCTTCCACTTCCCATTTGGAAAAAATTCTTCCTATTTCCTAACATCTCTCCTTATTTACATTTTAGTTTTTCCGACAAGAGAAACAATGGGGTATCTTAAACTTGTGTGTCTGCTTTATCACACGTAAAACTGAGGTCTCGGATGTCAGGCATGGCGGTGCGCACCTGGAACCCTAGCACTCAGGAGGCGAGAGGGAAGACTGCTTTAAACTTGAGGGCAGGGCCGGGGATAGAGCTCAGTGGAGTAAGTGCCTGCCTGGTAAGTGCAAGGTCCTGAGTTCGATGCCTGGAACTGCAAATGAATAAATAAATTTGAGGACAGCCTGGACTACACAGTAAGACACTGCCTCAAACAAACAAACAAACAAACAAACAAACAGGCATGGTGCTGCACACCTATGATCCCAGCATGTGGGAGGCTGAGGCAGCAAGATCACAGTAAGTTCCAGGCCAGGCTGGGCTACAAAATGAGTTCAAAGTCACCTGAACCTGAATATGAAACCCTGTCTCAAAAAAATAAAAGAAAAAATAGACTATGGTCTTGAAGTGCATCCATTCATTTTTATTTACTTTTTTGGTACCAGGGATCAAACTCAAGACCCTGAGCTCGCCAGGGAGGCACTTGGACCACTGAGCTATGCCCCCAGGCCCATTTATTTTATTTTACTTACTTAATTTTTCGGTGGTTTTTGAGACACTAGTTCAGGCTGGCCTTGAACCCACTATGTGGCCTAGGATGGCCTCAAACTCACAGGATCCTCATGCCTCATTCTCTCCAAGTACTGGGACTGTGGGGGGAGAGGGGGTGCCACAGGCCTGCCTTTGAGGTGTGCATCCATTTACCAAAATTTTTATTATGAGTAAGTGCTGAATTTTATCACCTATTTGACAGCCACTGAAATGTTCATATTTTCTAGTTATGTTAATGTAGTACATCTCACTGGTTGATTTCTAATTTTAACCATATTTTATACTGTACTGATTAAGTCTAACTCCTCAGTTTTTTGTTTTGTTTTGTTTTGTTTTGGTACCATGAATTGAACTCTCAACCTTGTGCTTGCCAGGCAGGCATTACACCACTGAGCTATATCCCCAGCTGTACGTATAAAGTCTAATTTACTCTGTGTTATTTCTAAAATGAAACCAATTTGTTCATCATCATTTTACATATTGCTATATTTGACGTTATTATATTATTCAATTTTCTGAAATGACTTAGATGAAAGTAGGTGGCTTTAACTTAAGACAACCTTATCAGGCTTTAATATTGAGATTATGCTGACTTAAGTTGAAAAGGGATCTTTTTTCCTATTATATGGAAAGTTTAATAGTAAGACTATTTTTATTTATTCCTTAAGTGTATAAAGAAGTTCAACTGATCAAAGAAGCAATCGTAATGGAAATTTGAAAATATTTTGCAGTGAATGATAACAAAGATACCAACCACTATAACGTAGAGTATTAAAGGAGCAATGAAAAAAAATCAATGATCTACACTTTCATCTTACTAAGTTAAGAAAATAACAAAAAAGAGAAAGGGAGAGAAAAAAAATCAAGAGTAAACATCAGTGAATTGGAAAACAATGCCAATAACTACACTAAAAATAAAATGGGACAGATTTTAGAATAAATCAAGAAAAACAAGCCAGGCATGATGGCACATGCCCATAATCACTGCTACTGACAAGGCCAAGGCAAGAAAATAACAAGTTTAGAAACAGCTTAGACAACTTAGTGAAACACTGTTTTGAAGTAGAAAGGGCTGAGGACATAGCTCAGTGGAGAGCACTTCCCTGGCATGTTTATAAGGCCCATCCGGTCAATCCTTAGTATGACCAAAATAGGGACAAAGAAGAGTCACAACTAGTCTCAGAGATGAGAAAACAAGACTTTATTACATATCCTAATAATACATCAGGAGAAAAGAAAATTTACAACATGACATACAACACCCAAATAATGCCATGTGTATGAAAAGAAAGTGAATTTAAAATTTAAAACAGCTGGACGTTGTGACGCACACCTGTCATCCCAGCACTTGGGAGGCTGAGGCAGGAGGATCATCGCAGGTTCAAGACCAGCCTGGGTTACAAAGTGAGCTCAAGGCCAGCCTCAACTGCAAAGTAAGACCCTGTCTCAAAAAGACACCCCCCCCCAAAACCTTCCTACAATGAAATCTCCAAGGCTAGATGGCTTCATTGGATAAGTCTCAAACTAGACAAGTCTGTACAGTTAAGTACTACGTATCATCAGCTCCTCCACTGATCATATCAAGCCCCTCTGTGCCACTCTAATACATCTAAGCATCTTAGGTTGGAGATGCAGTCACTGGTTGTCTTAGTTACTTTTCTCATTACTGAAACAAAATACCTAACACCCACCACAAGTTAAGGGAGTGAAGATTTCTTTAGCTCACCATTTGTAATCAGCTGACTGCAAGCAGAGTGGTACATTGCAGAGGGGCACTGCAGAGGAAAAACAGTTCCCTGCAGGCAGAAGCAAGCAAAAGCAAGCAAGGAACAAGGAACAACTGCAGCTATTTCTATCCCTTTTGTCTAGCCAGTCTACTCAGGGTAGGCAGCACTCACACCCTAAATGCTAGTGCTCTTGATCTTAGCACTGCACCATGAATCAATCCCAGTGTCACACTCTAGAGCCAGGCGCCTCTGAAAAGCCCCACCTGTAACCACGAGAGGCTTTGCGGGTACATCTAGACCCAAGACATAACACTGGTTCTGCTTCTATATTCTTCTGGAATCTGCTTCTAAAGTGTAAATATCCCTGATAATGCCATCTAAGCCTTAGTTATCCATTCACATTTTAGGAGAGGTTGTTACTTGGTTAAAAGTCAGAATGACCTGAAATGTAGACAAGCATTACTTGGATGATCAGGTAAGGCTGACTGCATCACTGTTAATTAGGAGCCTACATATAAAAACAGGAACACCACCTTGCAGAAAAAAGTAGTAAATGTGAAAAAGTTAACATTTCGGACAATGCAGCTGTTTCTTAAAAGTCAGTAATTATATAAAAATAAAAGGTTAAAATTTGAACAAAATATATTTACCACATGATCTGGGACACATATATATTAATAACTAAAGTAAGTTTTACTAAATAAGACTTGTCTCTTTTTAAAAGGTAACTGAGCCTCCTATAGCAGCACAAACCTGTAATCCTAGCACTTGGGAGGCTGAAGCAGGAAGATTGCTGTGAGTTTGAGGCCAGCATGGGCTACATGGTAAATTCAAGTCCAGCCTGCACTACAAAGTGAGAGCCTCTTTCAAAAACACAAAAAAAGGGGCTGGGGATATAGCTCAGTGGAATAAGTGCTTGCCTGGCAAGCATCAAGGTCCTGAGTTCAATCCCTGGTACTGCCAAAATAACAAAATATATACATGAAAAAAATTAAAAAACACAAAAAAAGTAACTGAAAGTTAAGTTAGCCTGGCATGGGGGCGCACACCTGTAATCCTAGCACTCAGGAGGCAGAGGCAAGAGAATCACTGTGAGTTGAAAGCCACCCAGAACTACATGGTGAGACTTTGTCTCAAAAAAACCAAGGTGGGGTGGGGCCTTAAAGAGACATGGTTAAGATAGACCACTTAAGAATCTACAAAAATTAATTTTCAATGGAATAAAAGCTGAAATTTAAAAGGCAAATCTAAAAAATGTCTATAAGATAATAAAGGAGATTATCTTCACGTAAGGAGATCTTAAATCAAGGCACAAAAATTGCGAACTATAAAGATTAGCTTTTTATACAAGATTAAAATTAAATGTGCTCATCAAAAGACATTCTGTACTCAAGTTTTAAAAAGACACACCACAGAATGGAAGCCTATATTTAGAAACATAACCAAGAAAGAATCAGTCTAATACATAAAGTACTTAGATCCAAACAATCACTACAAAGAGGCCTAAACCCCATCCTTGGGGAGAGAAAGGCCGAGCAGGCTCGGTGTGGTTGGTGGTGCACACCTATGGGTCGCCTGAGGTCAAGGCCAGTGTGGATGACACGGTGAGTTCAGGACCAGCCTGAAATACACAGTGAGACTCTGTCTAACAAATCACAACACGATCCCAGCACTTGGGAGGCTGAGGCAGGAAGATTGCTGAGTTAGAGATCAGCCTGAGCTACAAAGTGAACTTAAGGCCAGCCTAAACTGCACTGGGAGACCCTGTCTCAAAAAGCCAAAACAAACAAAAAACCACAACAAGAAATGCCAGCTAAAACAATTTTAAGAAAACTGATATTTCAACAATGAGTTCTCTGACCCACCCTCAGATTCCTTTGTACCTCTCTGAAATCAGTCCTTAATTTCTTCATTAGCCCTTGACAACCTGTGAGGTGTGTTCTATCCTTTTATAGAATGTCACATATATCGATTTACATAGAACTGTTTATGCAGGGCTTTTGGATTTAGTTATTTTCACTTAGAATAACATATCTGAGACCCATCTATGTTGTTTCATAAAGTGCTAGTAATTTTTATTTTTAATTAGTCAATAGTACTGGGAATAGTTTATGTTCAAAGAACATTGTATGTAGGACTTAAATATTTCACAAACTTTTAAGGTTTGTTGGTTCAACCTAGAACTGTTTCTGGCTTTTGACAATTATGATTGAAGTCACTATAAATATTTGTACTCAGCTTTTTTTAATGGTTGCCTTTTTCCTCCCATGAATTTTGAGTTCTTCATTTATTCTATCTATTGCCCTTTATTAGGCAGGTTCATAAATATTTTCCCCTAGTCTGTGATTTTTCTTTCAACAGTGCAGGCAGATTTAACTGATAAAAGTCTTAATGAAGTCTAATTTATCTTTTTTTTCTTTCATGGTTTGCGCTTTTTGTGTCCTAAGATACTTTAGTCTAGTCAATGTCTGCAAAGATTTTTCTTCTGTCTTTTCTAGAAGTTTTATAGCTTTAGGTTTTACATTTATATCTGCAGTTCATTCTCAGTTAATTTGTGTATGTGCTAAAAGGTGTGTGTCTGGTGTTTCAACACTATTTCTAGAAAAGACTATTTTTTTTTAATGAATTATCTCAACTTTTTTTTGTCTTAGTATTTTTGGTGGGGGAAAAACAAAAACCTCATTGTAATGTGGAAGACTACTTCTAGATTCTATTATCTTCTATATAATTATATATATTCTATTATATTATTCTATTATTATATATATTCTATTATATATTCTATATATATTCTATATATTATATATTCTATTATATATTCTATATTATTCTATTATTATATATTCTATTATAATACATATTATATATTCTATAGATCAATGATCTATGTGTCTGCATTACATAGGGAATGAAGGGACTTTTGCAGGTGACAGCTGCGTTTACCACCCTGATGGAGGTGGCAGGGTCAAGACTGAATGAATACATGTGTCAGATTGCATCCTGCCAGCAGCTCTCTAACATCAAAGGGGTGCATGTCCTACCTTGTAATTACTTTATTATAAAGAATGAACATTATCACTTTGGAAATCCCAAAAGGTTTTGATGTTCTGTACCAGGTAGATAATTACATCAAGTAGTATTCTTAAATACATTTATTTTGTTGTATTTTAATTATACCAAAGTAGCCAGATGTGGTGAAGTATGCTTGTAATGCCAACACTCAGGAGACTGAGGCGGGAGGATTGCTGTGAGTTCAAGGCCAACCTGGGCTTCAGTTACACAGTGAGTTCAAAACCAACCTGAATTGCATAGTAAGACCCTGTCTCAGAACACCCAAAAGAATTATACCAAAGTAAACCAATTTTTTAAAAAGTGACTGCCTTAGGGCAAGAATGTAAACTAAGAGTGTTAGAGGTCTCCTCACTGTTAAAAATTAATTTTTGTAAGTCCAACATAGAAAATAAGAACTCTCATTTGGTATTACTTGGAATGTACAATACAACCACTCTAGTTAACTAGGAGCTCTGCCTACCCAATAACCAACAATTCCAACTATGTCTGTGTCCTAAAGCTGCTTATACATGTATAACTAAATATGCTGCAAAGGGCAATGCTCTCTATAAAGGCCAAAAATTATAAATGGAAAACGTCCAAGAAAAAAGTTGTACAATGGAGGACAATAATAAAAAGATATAAGCTCACAAAGTTCAAATGTAATACTGAAAAAAGACATAATACAAAGGAACAACACAATATGAATCTATTCATACAAAATTTATAAGCTAAAAGCAAAATAAAAACCTGTTTTTTAGAGATGTATATAGACAATGAAACTGAAATTAAGCTTTAAAATCTATATATTAAATTGGTGACTCAATTAAATCAATGGATGGCCAATATCACACATAACGGTAAAAGACTGGACACTTTTAAGAATGAGAGGAAGACAAGACTTTCTACGCTCACCGCTTTTAGGCTAAAAAAAAAGGCACACAGATTGGAAAGAGAAGTAGAATTATCTTTATCAGTAGATGACATAATTTTCCATATAAAAACTCCTGAGAAACCCAGCAAAAACTATCAGAACTAGTAAGTAATTTTAGCTCAGTTGCAGTATACAACATAAAAAAAATTGCACTTCTACATATTTGGCAGGAATAATCTGAAAGAGAAAGAAAGTAATTTCACTTAAAGTATTTTAAAGCGTTCAGAATTTAACAAAGTTGAAAATGTATACTCAAAACCATAAAACATCCCTGAAATAAACTAAAAAGGATCTAAATAAATAGAAAAGCATACCATGTTTATGAATCAGAAGATTTAGCACTGTTAAGATGATAACGCTCTTAAAATTTACAGATTCAATGTAATCTTCATCAGAATCTAAGCTGATTCTTTTTTGTTACAAACTGAAAAGCTGAGTATAAAATTCACAAGGAATTGCGAGGAACTCAAAATGGCCAAAACAGTTAAAAAACAAAAAAAGTAAGGTAATTCACACTTCCTGATTTCAATACTTACTACAATACAAAGCAACAGTAATGAAAACTAGTATGGTACAAGGCTAGACATAGTTCAGTGTAATACAATTCTGAGTCCAGAAATGTCTTACATCAACATAAAATCATTTTCAATGAGGATGGCAAGACAACAGGAAAAGAACAGCCTTCTCTTTTTTTTTTTTTTTTGCGGTACTGGGGATCGAACTCAGGACCCTGCGCTTGCTAGGTAGGCGCTTATTCCACTGAGCTATATCCCCAGCCCCAAGAACAGCCTTCTCAACAAATGATATAGAGAAAACCGGGTATCCAAGGGAAGACTGAAATTGAGCTGGGTGTGGTAGTGCAGGCCTGTAATCCCAGCACTTGGGGAGGCTGAGACAGGAGGATTGTGGTGTGTTTGAGACCAGCCTGGGCTACAAAGTGAGCTAAAGGCCAGCTTAAACTGCATAGCGAGTTCCTGTCTCAAAACACAGAAAAACAAAAACAAAAACAAAAACATACCCGAAATTTGGACTCTTAACTTATAAAATATACAAAAATCCAAAACTGGATTAAGATTTAAATATAAAAGCTATAGATATAAAACTATTAGATGTTGGAAAAGGGTATATAAATACTTGTGACCTTGGTTTAGGCAATGGTTTCTTAGCTATGATATGAAAAGTGTACTCAACAAAATAAAGAGAAACTAGATTCTTACCAATAAAGTGAAAAAACTGAAGAATAGGGGAAAATTTAGCAAATCATATTTATCTAATACATATCTAATAAGAATAAGACTAATAATAATAACATAGAAACAACTCAAACTCAATAATAAAAAGATTTTTAAAATCCAATTAAAAATGGCCCAAAAATATGAATAGACACTTTTCTAAGGAAGATACACAAATGGCTAATAAACACATGAAAAATATTCTCATCATCATTATTCACCAGGAACAAGCAAGTCAAAACCTCACTAAGATCCCACCTCTCACTCGTAAGAATAGCTCGAATCAAAAAGTCAAACACAAAGGTTGACCAGAATGTAAACAACTTAGAACCCTTACACAGACCACCAGTGATAAACAGTTACCATATGACTCAGCAACTCTACTTTTTTTTGAGACAGGGTCTTGCTGAAATCTTGCTTTGAATTCACTATGTAGACAGACTGACCTCAAATCCATGGTGATCCCCCTGCCTCAGCCTGCAAAGAGCTGGGAATCAACTCAAATTTTCACCAGCTGACAAATAAATAAAATATAGTGCACTGCTACAGTGAGTAGCAGTGGCCATAAAAAGCAACGAAGTATTGATACTACACAAAATAAATGAACCTTGAAAGACATGAACCTTGCAAACATTATACCAAATAAATAACCTAGCCATGTAAAAGGACACATTATACGATTCCATTTATATGAAATGTCCAGATCAGGAAAATGTACAGAAGCAGAAAACAAATTAGTGATTGCTAAGGGCACGGGCAAGGGAAGACATCTGAAGTGATAAAAGAGGACTGAGGCTTCTTTTTGAGGTGATGAATGTATCTAAAATTCACTGGTAATGGTAATACTTATTTGTGAATATATTAAAAACTACTTGGCATACAACTGTAATCCCAGCACTTTGGGACTGAGGCAGAAGGATCATGAGTTCAAGGACAGCCTGAGCTACACAGGGAGACCCTGTCTCAAAAAAACAAAAACCAAAGCAAACCAAAACAGAACAAAATGACTGTGTATTTTCAATGGATGAATAGTATGTAAATTATGTAAATAAAACTTTTTAAATAAAGTAAAGTTTAGCAGGGTGTGGTGGCACATGTCTGTAATCCTAACGCTCAGAAGGCTTAGGCAGAACTGCCTGCCGAAAGTTTGAGCCCAGCTTGGACTATACAGTGAGACCCTGCCTCAAAAAAACAAACCAAACCAAACCATCAGATGAGTAAGAATAAATCGGAGATCTAACATCCTCATAATTTTCATAAAAATATTTTAAATGTTAAAGCCTCTTTAAGGTCATGAAAAAGATTAAATTGACAAAACTGCATTTTATAAACCACCTTCCAGAATAATAGGAATAACACTGTCCTAGACCATCCGAGCAAGAAATGCTAACCCAGCTTTACAAACACGACCTTGTCTAACCAATAGAAACTAACATTTATAACATGTATTACTCATGCCAGTGAGTCCCTTTTTTTTAACCACCTAGCACTGGGAACTGAACATAGGCCTTACACACAGCAGGCAATCACCCTACCGCTAAGCTTCGGCCTTAGCTCACCCCAGTGTTCTAGGCAAAACGGGAACAGAAAGTGTTACCTAGGAAAACTAAGGGAAATTGCAAAAGCTCAATGGCAAGGCAGTGTGCATTCCTTAGATAAACAGAAAAGGGCCTGGGAATGATCAGCACTGCGACCACAAAATCAAGGCCTAGTTTAAAAAACAAAACAAAACAAAAAAGCTTATAATGTAGAATATAGCCCTTCACTGTGAATGCCATGGGGGTGGGGAGAAGGGATGGAGGGATGGAGGGGGCGGGAGAGAAACAGAACTGAGGAAAGGAGAGAGGGAGAGGGACTGGGAAAGGGAGGGAGGAGCAGAGAATAAATAGAATCGTTTTCTACAAAAGAAAAAAGTGAACTTTAGGGGACAGAATTTATATAGGTCATACTGTTGGTTAGTATTGGGTCTGAGACTTAAATATAAACCTTCAGATTCTAAATGCTGAGTTCCCAAACTAAGAATTACAATTTACAATCCACCACAGAACAAAGGCCCAATTCATATTGTGGCTTTATAGTTCCTCATTCATAGAATGACCATATGCTTCAATTCATAACAGTGATTTTGCATTAATTATTAAAAATAACTCTCATTAATTTATATCATCCATGTTTTTATCTTTATCCTGCTTCCGTTATATCTGGATCTTCCTCATTTAGAATCTTTCACTTCCAGTATCCTCGACTATAAAATTTCCTTTAAAGAACAAAATATTCTACCTCCCAACACCTCTCTCCTGGTCTCAGTGCACCAGTTTTCTGCCTTCTCTGTGAATTCTAAATGTGCATGCTGTACACCTTCCTCCTGCCGTTCCGATCTCTCCACTTACTTCACTGTAGTCATTTCAAACATGCTCTAACAATACAACACATACCGCCATTCTGGACATGGGAATTCTTGATTGTCATTCTCCAACCCTGAGTGATGTCTACTGACTTAATCTCTCATGACAGCAATGGGGTACATACTCATTCCTCCCGAATCTATGTAATTGACCCCCTCCTTACAGCACAGGGGGACAAAGTTAAATTATAGATTATTCAGACCATGGATATAAATTCTGTTCTTCCTCTTAATGGATGGGTGACCTAAATAAATTATTCTCTGTGGCTGTAAAATAAAGATAGAAAATATAATCTTACAAAGATTGAGACATTAAGAGATAAGAATACTTAGTACCTTATCTGCTCTTTAGGACACATGAGCTTTTGAAGAATAAAACTTACCACACTTCACCAATACTAAAGCTCACGTTTAACATCTATGAAATTTAGATGCATCTCAAAAATCAGTGGTCTTGGGACTGGGGATATAGCTCAGTGGCATAGGCACTTGCCTGGCAAGCCTGAGGTCAAGAGCTCAATTCCCAGTACCAAAAAAAAAAAAAAAAATCAGTGGTCTTACAGTAAGTTGCAACCAGAAGTAAATGAAGAAAACTGGTGTTGATGATATGTGATGGTATCTAGAAAGCACTCATCAGATTTTACAGGCGTGGAGGACTGTCTCAGAAACAATAGTGGAGCACTTTCAAGCAATTCTGCAGCATCAGAGGCACATCTGAATGTCCAGGGAGGGGACATAAAGCAGCCTACTGGAAGCCAAAAATGTTCTACATCTTCATCTCGATCCTGATTACATACAGATATAAAAATTAACAGAATACTAAGCTGGACACAGTGGCTCATGTCTGTTAATCCCAGCTATTCAAGAGGCTGAGGAATGCCATGAGTTCAAGGCCAGCCTGAACTACAAAGTGAGACCTTGTCTCAATAAAAGCATAAAAGAAAAAACACAAGAAATGGCAATATATGCATAAATATGTAAGACTTTTCCCCCCAGAAATTTATTTAAAATACACATTCCTATCTAAATGGGGGGGTTATAATTTATATAATACATATGAAAAACAGTATAAAGGTTGGGGTGGGGATAACAACTCACTGGCAGAAGTGTGTCACATTTTATATAAAGTCATACAACAGCCAGGTGTGGTGGCGCATGCCTATAATCCCAGCACTTGGAAGGTTGAGGCAGGAGGATCATTGTGAGTTCAAGATTAGTTTGGGCTACAAAGTGAGCTCAAGGCCAGCCTGAACTACATAGCGACACCCTGTCTCAAAAATACAAAAAAGAAGAAAAGTAAAAAGTAAAAATAAAATCATACAAAAAAAGTCTATATAAGACTTTCTGGCCTTAGGTTAAGGATATATATTGAAATCTCTAGTGCAAAACAGATGAAGATAAACAGATACACACACAGAGATATGCCTACAAAGCTAATAGACAATTCAAATAGAATTATAAAGAAAAAAAGCAAATCAAAATGAAAGTAGAATAGGGAAAACAATAAAAAAAAGAAACAGAAACATTTAAAAATAATAAGCATATATCGAATCAAATAAATATCATGAAAGTCAATCACATACTCAAATTTAAGATAGATTGCTAAAATGAACAACATTAAAAACTGGAAGGAAAGCACAACCCAAATATGTGCTCAATATATTTTAAAGACACGTATACGTTAAAAAAGCGGAAAAATGTACAATGAAGTAAAAAAACCATAAAAAGGTGCACTTTATCAGGAGAATTTCACCATGCTAAAATGGCCCATGTATTGGGAAATGCTAACAATCATACTATACGTGTTATGCACCTAATAGGGTTTCTAAAGGAAACAAAATCCATGGAATTAAAAGGAGAAACAGGCAATTACACAATCACAGTTTGAGGCTTTATCATTCCTTCTCAGGAAAAGAAATTTTTAAAAATCGGTAAAGATAACAATCTCAATCTCCTGACCCAACAGAACACTACATCTAAAACCAGCAAAAAATACAGTTCTCATCAGGTGTACAGGGTGTGTTTCACAAGACATGTATGCTGGCCCAAAAAAACCAAATGTTAATAGATTTCATACGACTAGAATCTTAACAGAGTATGTGTTCTGGTCCCATGGAAATAAATCCGGGGTCATTAATAAAATATTTACAAATAGTCCAAGTATTTGGAATTTACATCATGTTTCTTAACACATAAATCAAAGAAGAAATCACAAAATGACAAATATTTTTAACTAAATGGTAATGAAAATACACTAAAACTAGTGAGGCACAAAGTGTTTGAAAAGAAACGAATACGTAGCTTTAAAAGGTAGGGAGATCTTTTCCAAATGGAAGAGGGAACGAGAGAGGACAGGGGAGGGAGGAAAGGAAAGGGGGGATGGAAAAAAAGAAAGGGAAAAAAGGAACTAGAGCTTTGTATATGGGAAGGGGCCACAATCTGAAAGGAGTAGGGTGGGACAGGAGGGGCAGAGGATGAAAGGGAATTAGGGTATGTCACCAGAACTGCTCACATGTACTAATACGAAATAAACTTTCTAAAAAAGCTTATGTGAGCATAGAGATTCTCCACCCACAAGTGATTTTTGCCCCATGGAGACATTTAACAATGTCTGGCAGTATTTTCAGTTGCTCTGAGTAGGAGATGGTGGGCTGCTATTATTAGGCAATGAGGACAAAACATCTCTCCAAAGAATTACCTGGGCTAAAATGGCAGCAATGCTAAGGCAGAGAAACTGTCAGAAACTAAGCATTTGGACAGAAATAATAAAGGCCGGGCGTGGTGGCGCACGCCTGTGATCCCAGCACCTGGGAGGCTGAGGCAGGATGATTGCAAGCTCAAGACCCGCCTGGGCTACAAAGTGAGCTCAAGGCCAGCCTGAACTGCATAGCGAGACCCTGCCTCAAAAAAGTCAAAAAAAGGAAAGAAAGAAATAATAAAGAACAGAAAATAATGAAATAGAAAACAAGCAACAGAAAAATTTAAACCCTAAAGTTAGAGACCTTTGCTAGACAGTTAAACCTTAAAAAGAAAGACAATATCAGGAATGCAAGAAGGGAATTATCACTGCAGATAGTACAGAGCATGGGTGTCCAACTTTTGGGCTTGCCTGGGTGAAATGAGTGGAGAGGATTGCTTTGGTCCACAAATAAAATATATAATATACAGTAGTCAATGTATAGAAGTAACAAAACTTCCTTTATTTTAAAATATTTTAAATTACTAAATTTTATGAAATAACACAACTAGCTCAAATTTAATAATTAAAGAGAACTTACATGACTGTTTAACAAAAATAAACCTTTTTGGGCTGGGGATATAGCACAGTGGAATAAACACCTGCCTGGCAAGCACAAGGTCTTGAGTTCGATCCCTAGTACTGCCAAAAAACCCCAAAACAAAACAAAACAAATAAAATAAAATAAACTTTGTCTTCGCAGACACAAGAGGAGATAGGCTAAAATACTATTAATGGTAACTGCTGTGTTATTCGCAGTCACACAAATGCATGTCACAGCTGATACACATGGGCTGTGACATGACTAACTGCACATGGAGGGTGTGGAGCACTGCGCTGCACCTCACGTTTCACACAAAACATTCCTTTGTTGCTATGCTGTATGTGCTTGAAAATCTCCTAATGAGTAATGAAAAATGTCACCAAAAATCACAAAAATGTTAACTTTACAATTTTATGGAGTTGCACGACTAATGACACCAGGCTACATGCAACAAGGCCTACAGGCCAGACACACCTGCTACACACACTGAAAGGCAGTACTACCAATATCATCAATTTCATGGGAATCTGGCAATGAAATGGACAAATTCCTTGAAAATATAATATTCATATACATTGTTAGCAGGAAATTAAATAGTGGAACCACTTTGAGACGAATGGCAATTACTTACAAAACTAAATAGTATTTTATTACTCAATAATCACACTTCTATGTATTTATCCAAGATAAATTAAAGCATAAGTCCAACAGAAAACTTGTACAAAAATGCTCATGTCACCTTTATTCATAAAAACCTAACCTAGAGTCCAACAAGAGTGGCAAAAAAATGGGTACATTCATAACCAAATCAATGGAATAAGTTTGCCATAAGTAGATAAAGTCTAACATACATGCAACAACATAAGTGAATTTCACAAACATGAAAAAAAGCCTTGTACAAGAGTACATACAGCCAGTTGTGGTGGCACATCCCTATAATACCAGCACTCAGGAGGCTGAGGCAGGGGCTGGAGATACACCTCAGTAGCACAAGCACCTGCCTGGCAAGTGCAAGGTTGTGAGTTCAATTCCTCATACCAAAAAGGAAAAGAAAAGAAAATTTACCAAAAGTCTTGGGGATATAGCTCAGTGGCACAAGCACCTGCCACATAAGCACAAAGTCTGGAGTTCAATTCTCAGGACCAAACACACACACATACACACACACACACACGCAAAAGAAAACAAACAAATGCATGAAGGTCACCATGCATTTGTTTGAGGCCAGCCTAGTTACACTGTTAGCTCAAGGCCAGCCTGAACTATCATAGCAAGACCCTGTCTCAAAAAACAAAAACAACCAAAAAGGAGTACATACGTATTGCACATTTTTATGAAGTTCAAGCAAAACTAATCCATTTGTTGAAAGAAATTACAGGAATGGCTGCCTCTGTGGGGGTAATATGAGGGTAGGGACTGACTTAAAAGAGGCCTGAAGGAACTTTCTGAGATGATGGGTCTCTGTCTCTCTCTCTCTCTCTCTCTCTGTCTCTGTCACTGGGGAACCGAGCCCAAGGCCTTGCACAGCCTATGAAAGCGCTCTACTGATGATCTACCACTCAGCTAGGTTTCCACACCTTGATAAGAAGGTGAGCTCATGTTAAGAGACAACCTACAGAAAGGGAAAAAAAAAGTATCACTTTTTCTCCAACAGAACTAATATCCAGACTATATGAAGAACTCAGAAAATTAGACCCCTCCCCCAAAACCAAATTTAAAAAATGGGATTTAAAATGAATAGACACTACTCAGAAAAAGTAGTACAAATGGCCAATAAATACATAATAAAACAACATATCTGGCCATTACAGAAATGCAAAGTAAACAACACTGAGATTCCACATTACTCCAAAAAGAGTGGTTGTCATCAAGAAATCAAATAATAACCAGGCATGGCTTATGTAGTGAATGAGCTCAAGGCCAGCCTGGAGTACATAGCAAGACCCTGTCTCGTCTCAAAAAACCCAAATCATTTACCAATGCTGGGGAGACTGTGGGGAAAGGAATCCTCTTACACTCTTGGAAGGAAAATAAACTAGTACCACTATGGGAATCATTATGGAGATTCTAAAACAACTGAAACTAGAAATTATACTCGACCTTACTATTCCACTTCTAGGTGTCTTCCCAAAAGAATTAAAGACATCATATTACAGTGGTAATGCACTCCTATGATTAAAGCAGCAGAACTCATAATAAGTAAGTCTTGAAAGCGACCTATATATCCACTGACAGATGAGTGGATAAAGAAAACACCGTATTTATATACAACAGAGTGCTACTCCGCCATAATGAAGGACAAATGATGCATGTGTAGGAAAACGGATGCACCTTGAAACCATAATGTAAAGTGAAATAAATCAAACACACAAGCTTAAATATTGCACTATTTCTCTTACATTAGAAACCTAAAGTATAAATGAATGAATAAAAGGCATAGGAAACACAGAGATAGAACTTTTGCAAAAAGGAAGGAGACCAAGAGATGCAGTGGGGGATAAGGGAAAACAGAATTAAGATCTGCTACGTACATGTGCCAGTTAAAAATAAAGAATATGAGCTCAGAAGAGTATGCTGAAATGCATAAAATAATACAATTAAGATACCAGCATTTCACTATATATGTTTTACCTTCCCTTCCAAAAAACTGTAATTAATATTAAACTCCAATGATATTTGTGATTTGGTTAGGGGAAAAGTATTCAAATAACTGCAACTTACTTTGAAATATTTTTTTGAAAGGGACACATTGATGGGTACAGGGACACATACACACACACATGATAAAATATATATAGTAAACTCCACTTACCCAGATTAAAATTGATTCAGTTCTTCAAACAGCCTAACAAAAGAGATTTATTTATTTCTGGGCATAAATGTGATTTATTCCACAGTCTGCTATTTTATACATAATGCCCAACATTGAATCAAAAGCACAGGGAAGGGGGAAACCCACTGTTAAGAAATAAGTAAAGAGAACCAGAGCCACAGGTAGCCTAAATGTTAGCACTATCTGAAAGGGTCTTAAAACAGCTCAGTGATAGTGAGTATATGTATGAGGCCAGAGTCCAATTCCCAACACCAAAAAAGAAAAAAAGAAAAACGCCACTTAGGATTAGTATGCTAAAAGGTGTAATGGAAAATGTGGATACTGTGCATTGACAACAGGAATTTGGGCACAGAAAAGTAAACTACCAAACTAGTACTGAACACTATCAAGCACATGGGAGAAAAGAGAAAAACAGCCAGAAATAAATATCTCAAGTAATAATGGTTAAATTTTTTTTGTTTTTTTGTTTTGTCTTTTTGAGACAGGATCTCCTATACAGTTCAGGCTGGCCCTGAGCTTACTTTGTAACCCAGGCTGGTCTCGAACTTGTAACAATCCTCCTGCTTAGCCTCCCAAGCACTGGGATTGCAGGTGTGCGCCACCAAGCCCAGCAGTGTGGTGAATGTTTTTTAAAAAGAGACAAACTATAGCTCAAATAAACTCAGAGACCTCCAAATACGGTGGTTAAACTTAACTGTGTGAATTTGACTGACTTGGGAGCTGTCTGGGATCACAAAAAGCACATTTTTTGGTGTGACTGGGTGGGTCAGAAGCTGTGACTCTGGTTGCTCTACAAGGCCGTTATGTATGGTCTCTGACCCTGCCTCTGTGGGCCTGTTCCCCTGCTCTGCTCCACCCTCCCACCATGTTGTTTTGCCTTGGAGCCAGCAGATCATGGATTTAATCCTCTGAAACTGTGACCCCAATTAAGTTACGGGTGTTGGGCACTGTGTCTCAGTGACAGGAAGACGGATTAGTAACACCAAAGAAAATAGATGCAAAGGAAAGCACAGAAGACACATTATAGCGAACAAAACAAGAAACAAAATCTCTGAGAACAATCAGAAAACAAAGTACCTCTTACTATAACAATTTACTATTTAAAGTGTTCTACTAACTACCATTATTATTATTTCAAGCATTTCCAGTTTACAAATAATTAAACTGACCTGAAAAGTAGTAAAGCTACATAAAGATTTCATTTTTGATGATTCAGAAGCCCCACAGGGCTCTTGGCTCTTACCACATACGCAAACAAGAATTATTGGCTTTGGAATGCCATACACCACTGAAAATATAAACAAGTCAATGTTTACTGACCCTCTTTTAACAAAAGTAAAACTCACATCAGCAAAATATAGAACTGCTGATTCACCTTGAGTTAAAAATAAAAAACACAACTCCAACATGCTACATTTGTAGCAGATAGTTGAAATGAGAAAGAGCCGGGTATGGTGAACACCTGCAATCCCAGCACTCAGGAGGCTGAGGCAGGAGTTCCAAGTTTGAAGCCAGCCTGGGCTACAAAGTGAGTTAAAGGCCAGCCTGAAATGCATGGTGAGACTCTGTCTCAAAGAGGAAGGAAAGAAGGAAAAAAGGAAGAAGGGAAGAAAGAAAGGAAGGGAGGGAGAGGGGG